>PVHY01008218.1:0-62864 GCA_004024945.1 Uropsilus gracilis
TGTGCTCGGATGTTTATTGCAGCACTATTTATAATTGCAAGGTCATGGAAACAACCCAAATGCCCCAGAACAGATGAGTGGATGAAAAAGATGTGGTATATATACACAATGGAGTATTACTCATCAATTAAAAATGACAAATTTGATGAATTTATGGAAACCTGGATGTACCTAGAAGAAATCATTCTAGCAGAAACGACCAGATAGAAAGGGACAGAAACCAAATGGCTTCACTAATATATGGTCAACCAAATGAAACTTCACAAGGGGAGTATGGGGACCAGCTGGAGCGGGTGGGAAGGGGAGGTGGTGGGTGACCCCCAGGGACTGAAATGATGTAAAATATATATAAACAAAAAAAAGTGTTTTGGGATTCTGATTCTACCATTCAGTATGTTCCCTACTCTCCTAAACATTTGTTTATTCTGGTCTGCATTTTATCTGCAAACATTTAGAGTCAGCCCTAATCTTAATTCAGTAATATAGCCTAACTGTCAGATTTGGGGTGTGTATCACAAAAGGATTTACTCATTTAAGCTCCCATTGTGTAAGTCATCTCTGAAATGGCCTATAACCCCTGCTGGGGAAACCAAAGAACACTTTGTCACTGATGAAAGTCTGTAGGTCCTAGAGCTCAGAGTCAGGAGAGTTTGACAAGTAAATGACAACTTCAAACTGATCTCCACCTACTATCAAAAAGCACCATATTATGTAACTATTAGCCACCACTCATTTTTCTGTTAGCAATTATCAAACTGTGGAGTATGAAAAGATCACCATTTCCACTGCCAAAAACTCTGATATGTAGGTCTGTGGGTAAGGTGCAGGGGCTGCAAATTTGCCGGCGAGCCGGCGAGTCGTGTAATGCCAATGTAGATGATTAATGCTCAACTCACTGATAAATAGCCTCTAGAAGATAAAGGATTATACTGGAATAAATCCATTTTAGAAGCATGAGCAGATGAATCATAACTTGTTCATCTCCTTGTGAGACTAAGCTACAGTTCGATCACATTGCTCCAGGATCAGAAACAGCATAATAGAACTAACAAAAAACAAACAAAAAGGCATGTGATCCCAAAGGGAGAAACAGTGCTTCTAGAACTGAAAAAAGCATAGAGCTATGAAAATTTTCATAAAGGACCTGACTCTTCATCTACTAAGTTATTTGAGTCTATATAAAACTAGTTTGAAAGTTCAGGGAGGAACTAAGATGCTGGAGGAAGAGTCTCTTGTGCGCATCTCTAAACTTCCCCAAGTACTTTTGAGGAGAGGTATGTTTAAGATTTTTAAGTATAAGTAATATTAATTGACAAATATTATAGCACTATATAGAACGTAGTGTGAAGACTTACACCAACTGTGTGTGAATGCATGCGTCAGTCCTATCACTTCAGTTTTAAGATGTGTTACCTGCTATGATTTACAGGTACAGGCACCTAAAAAAGAAGACATCACCACTTCACACCACAAAATGGTCCAATTATACCCTGCTACCTGTATTAGTAATTGACAATTGCAAAAACATAAAGGCATGGGTCTACAGTTTTCTGTTAATTGATTTATGTGTGAATATGCTAATACAATCCCAATTTTGTTTTAGGGTTTCTAATTACATTGAACTTATATACACATTGTTTATCACCTAAAATATTTTGAAGATTGAAAATCAATAGTTGTTTCACTTTTCCTAAAACATAGAAAGGAAGCATTTAGTTATAGGCTACTGTGTCTCCTCACAATGATTAAAATAAATTTTTGACAGTCTAGTTAAATTAAATGAATAAATATGACAGACAAGCAAGTTTAGTAGGTATGAAAATACTTAATTTCTGGCAGTACGGAAGTGACTGGTTGTTTTAAGAATTTTGATACATTGGATAGATAATGGGCAACAATTAAAGAACTAACGTGTATGTTCTAAAACATCTTCCATAAATAAAGGACAAATTTTAACTTTATGTAAGCTGTGGCTATACAATTCTATAGGTACACAGACACACAGACATAAAATATCACATATAATCACTATTTTAGATTATATAGACCACTAACATCTTCTTAAGAGTTTGAATTCCTTCGACCCCAAACATTAAGCAAAACAATAAAGAAAATAAGTTATGTGTAAAGGAAACTTTCATTCAAATAATTTTGGATTAAGTATTACTAAATATATTAGAAGCAGTTTTAGGAAAGAGGTAATATTATGAAATGTTTTCGCTGTCTTTTATGAAGGAATTTGACTTCCTGAAGCCCACTAATCAAGAAGGAGAAATAAAAGAATCAATTATTGCCTAAATCATCCTTTAGCAATCTTTTAAAAACTGATTTTTCTTTTGTTAAATAATCTTTGAATTCAAAAGAACTAAACAATGAAACTGAAAACATAAAGTATAATAATGTTAGTAGTTGAAATGTAATTTTAAAAATACCAACCTAAGGCTGGGCATGGTGGTGCATGCCTGTAAGTGACAGCCTAGAAAGCCACAGCCTGAGCCAGGAATCATGGTTTGAGTCCCGCTGGGGGCACGTAGTGAGACCTAGTTCCAAAAATATAGCTGGGCGTGGTGGCACGCACCTGTAATCCCAGCTATCTGTGAAGCTGAGGCTGGGGATTGCTTGAGTCTGTGGTACTCTGGGCAATGGGAACCTGAGATTCCACAGGCAAAAATAGCAAGACCTAATATTAAATAAATGAATCAATGAATGAATGAAAATAAAAATACCAACCTATTTAGTGTTTATTCCCGTGTACGAGTTGAATGTTCTGATTGCAAAGTAAAAAAATATTTGAACCCACAAATCCTCACTTCATTAATTTAAATTTCAGCATGCAGTATGAAATATACATTGCAAAGTGTATGTTAGATTTATATGATTAAGGTCTTGGTGACCAACATTTAACTGTACCTTTTATGGTAATAAGTCTTAATCACTCTAAATACTTTTATAGAGAGAGCACATTTCTAGGTTTTTTTGGACTACATTTTCCTATCCTTTTGGATTCAATTAAAACACAGTGCTTATGAGAGCACTGAGTAAATGTTGAGTTAAAAGGAAAAAGTTAACATATTTATATAAAGGGGAAGAGGGTCATAAGATAATATTCAAAGTAAAAGTTTCAAAAATAATTAATAGTATATACCAATCAGATGCAAATCTATAAGCAACATTTGACTGTAGGTAATTAGCAAAACATGGGGTTGTCCATTGAATAAGTAGCCAGACTCAGAGACTGGGCTTAGAAAGCTTCATCTGGGAAGTTATTAAAAGAGAAACAATCACAATTTTCAGAGCAAACCATAGGCAAGATAACTTGAAGTAAACCATTGCAAACATAATAATGATATTAAAATCTTGTTCCCTACATGCAGAAATTCAAGTCTGACAGAGAGCCTTGTCTGGAAGGAAAAAATATCTAGAGTAAAACAAGAAATAAAGACAGTTGAATAATCAGACAGGAGTGGGGATATTAGAGGGTTTTATGCCCTTCTGAAATAACTTATGCAGGAAAAGCAGTTTATTACCTTTGGCTTTTAGATTTAGATGACCATTACCTAAATTTAAAAGAATTTTTCCATGGTGTGGTGGATCACATGGATTAATTTCATCTTCCATTCTACTTTCTTTCCAATGTGTGATGGTTCTCAGACTCCCTTGCAGTGTGGGTTTCAACATAATCCAGGTTCAGATAATCAGAGGTATTCATGTGGAGATGGAAGTAGGGAGGCTTATGCTTCCACTGCTTCCACTCTCTTTGCTGGCAAGTGTGGTCATAGTAACTTTGGCCTTCTCTGCTCTCACACAAAGATCCCAATGTTCAGAACTTCATTCAAAGGTGAAGTGTAAAGCATTCATTTTGTTGCATTTTCTCCTATAATGACAGAACTGGGGTGGGGGGTCCCTCTTGGAAAATTTTACTTGTTGTTGTCACAACTTTGACCTCTTCTGGTTCAGAATTGTAATATCTAAGAAATTAATGCTCCTATAGATGACATGCTGGTTCCTAAAACTGGAAGCTGAGGTTGCTACAAGACTGTTTGTATTCCTCAAGTCCTTTAAGTAGCAACAAAAGATAAAGAGCTTTCTCTGTTGGCTAGGAAGATCAATATTGGTTTCAAGATGACATACTGCTACTATTAACATGTATCAGAAGAATTATGTGTATATCTAGAATGGAGGGATATTTTGGAGTGTGTCCTCATATTACCATGTGCTGAGGTAAAAGTTCATGCATTATTCCAGCAATCCAGAACAGATATGCTTACTGATGGTTAAAGTCCATCAGGAATGTAGGTTTCCTTTAACTCACCCAACATTTCCCAAACGTAGGCAATTAAAGCATAGAATTCACAGCAGATGGATGCTATGAATAACAATTATGAGCATGTAACCATTCACAGAAACAAAGACAGGAGTAGCTCTTATTAATTATATATTATTTCCCTGTAAGTATAATTTCTTTTTTACATTCATTTTACATTTACATATTTGCATCCATTTTATATATTTTTTTCTTTCATAAATTTGTTGAATGTAGAGAGAGAAAGTCAGTGAATTAGAGGAGATGAATATCAGTCAGAGAAAGATCCTACTGCTAATAGATGTATGAAGAGAGCTTATTTTGGTTTTTTCGATTGGGGGAACGGTCATTTGTATTTTTGCTATCAAGTGGAAATCAGTTACTGCTGATACTGTTATTTGGAAATGTACATATGGGAAAATAAATGTTAATGTTCGAACAACAGACCAACAAACAATCTCTGGAAGTTAATGGTACATTCTTGCTTAGTATCTACTCTTTATAAAATGCTGTCTGACACTTAGGCGGTTGAGAAGATAACATTGGCATTTTTAAGCATCTTGTACACATGATTCAGAACATGCTTTAGATTTGAATAGTTAGATATAATTATGTGATATTTGAAAGAGGGAGTAAAGTGGAGGTCACAGGTCTACCATTTTTGTTGGTTATAGTACCTTTTTCCAACAACTTTTGAAGAGATCTTAGTACCCCATAATTAATTTACAAATAATGAGAGAGCTCAGTCTCCATTTTTTCTGATATGTAAGTATAAACTGACTCTGGAGTAAACAGTATACAGTTTTCTAATCTATAGATTAAATCAATAAAATCTGATCTATGGTTGCAATGACAGTGCCTGTAACTATTAAAAGTAAGTGTTTATCTTCATTGAGCAACTTTGCTGGTCAGTTGTTTTGCTTGATTTTTCCAACAAGTTTGTGTGAGGTTTTTTTTTTTACTGTATCAAATCACTCCCTGCTTACAATAAGCAGAGTAGTTTCAGTTATCTCCAACTTAACCCTGAATCAGGCAGATTGTATATTGAGAAACACAGTTAATCAAATAAAACCACTGTATGTGAAAAGTCATCCTTCCCATGCATAATATAACCTGGAAACAATCATATATTAAAATTACAAATATTTTCATTTAAAAAGGTATTGACTGACTTACTAAGAAGCCAAATATAATTTATAATTTTTAATAAATTCTTGCTTTTTTTCTTATTGTCTTATCAGTATTGCTAGGTAAATAACTTCACCAATAGAACTAATTCATCCCTAATTTGAACCTGGGTCATTAGCTTTGTCTATTGGACCACATACATTTATATTTGAATTTCATATAGTTTAATAGTCATAGTTGGTAAATTGCCACTTATATGCTTCTTATAAACTATATATTTATCAACAAATTTTGACACCTGAAAAGCAATGATTCATATCCATATGGATGTTTTCATAGTATAGAACTGAAAAGATGTATGTCATACAGATGATAAAATCTAACACTTTAGGAGAAAACGTCCTTTTCTGTAAACAGAAAGAAAACATAACTAGGTTCAGCTAAGATCAGGCATTAAATATTTATATATTGATTTAATTTTTGCTGTAATCTTTAATTCTTTTTTCAAGTCAGACTGAGACATTTAAAGAGACAGACACAGAGATGCAGTCATGGGTCACACATTTCTGAGAGTGGTTAATTACAAGGGTTCTATCAGTCACTCACATTTTGCTCAAGAGAGCAAGTGTTTGATCAATCTAGTGTGAACTTTATCTGGATGTCCTGCTCCCATATCTTTCCTTCTCAAATGAGCCAAAACTCTGAGGTTATACATTCTTATACATGGTCGATGTACATAGAATCATAGGTATTTGAGCAATAGAAAGAGGGATTAAATATGGTAACTTAGCTGTGTCAATCTGACCTGAAGCATAAGTGACCTTCAAATAGAAATAGGAATAGAAGTAAAAATAGCCTATCATTGCAATTAAGAATCTATTTTTTGCATATTCTGAAGACCCATACTACCAATAACTTGAGAATAGACCCATTCTGATCAGCATAAAAAGTGGATTTAAAGATACGATCATAACTGTAGGATGTGTTCCATTTGCACCTTTAGTGCTTCGCATTCTACACCTAGTGATTTTGAGTTATGAATAATGATTGGCTGAGTCACTCGTGTTTGAATTTATGTAAGAATGATTTCCTGTTCCTGTCCAGATATAGGTATAGGTTTCCTTGATTATTTAATTTGAAGTACAAATCTGTCCTCTCTTAGTCAGGCAAAACACTTGAGAAAGACAAAAGTTTAGACATCTTATCTATCTGTAAGTTTTCTATTTTATCAAGTGCTGCTAGAAGCACAGCATAAGAAAAAAGTTCTGTAATTTTTAAGGGATGAAAAACAACCATAAGAATTTCTTAGAAATTAAAGTACAAAATATTCAACATAAGCAGAAATCAGATTATTTTCCCCCAAGGAAACCTATCCACAGACATGTAATAATTAGAACCTGAATAAGTGTAAAGTTAGAAGTACACATGATAGATCTAGTGACTTTCTCTTTGCCCAAAGCTTTGTTTCCTTTCAAAGCCTTCTGGCACTTACAGAATAAAAGTAAATTTTATGATAAAATTACTTCTAAATATCTTGGAGCAAACAGTACTCACTGTGACTTCATGTTTTCTCATCCCTCCATGTCCACAGACAGCAGGAAACCCTCTTGTTGACTAAGGCAGTGTTTGATAATAACCTCTTTCTCCTTGTTAGATTACTTGGAGTGCTCATCATTTGAGACATGTAATGTGTTTGGAATCTCCTACAGTCCACTTCAATTGCCAAGCACCATATCTTCCATATTCTCTCTGCACGCCATTTTTTAAACTCCAACTTTCCAGCTGAGTAGATTGAGGTACACACTATTTTCTGAGTATCCCATGAATTTCACATATGGAATTGGCAAGAAAATGTGTACTGACCTGTCCACCTTTCTCCCCAGTCCCCGCATATAGTCATACAATGTGAAAAAATTTTAACTTGTTTTTTTCTCCCTTTGTCAATAATATCTGTAAACAATCCAGGAACTTAAATAATTTATTTAAAAGAAAAAAAACAAAATTGAAACTATAAGATAATGTAATTTTGAACTAGAGCCTGAAGTCATCTTATAGGGGGAATGTGAGATTTACTCCTGAGCTGCAAATAAATACAGATACTCACAAAAGAGACATACACATGCTCATACATGTGTACACATTAATACAGACATGTTCAAAATACACATAGGTGCTTTTGCCTGCACACAAGCATGTACACACATATGCTCATCTTTTTGTACATATGTATACGCATAGTTACACACATACACGCAGATTTACCAGCTTTCTTCCTCAAAAGAAAATATGGCCGCATATTGGCCAACCCTAGGTTTTTGTCTTTCTATGAAACATTTATTATTATTTTCAACTCTATATTTTCTACAGCACTAGATCAAAGGTACACAAACCTCAGTGGACCAAATCCATTTTGACATCTGTTTGTCTTTATATGTTCTGAGTTAATAACAGTGTTTAGACTATTATTAATAGTATTAAATAAAATAAACAAATAGCTTAAAATCTATTTTTCAGAAATAAAAATAAATAAAGCATCAATTTTACTTTTTTTAGACACACAAACATATATTTTACAGTGCTATATTCCATAGGGTTCTCCTACCACCTTGTCCCCCTGTGAACTATCATCTTAATCTCTTGGGCCCCTCCCTCCAAGGCATAAACTTTATATAGAAATCCCTAGTAAGAATAAGACACACCAAAAATTAACAGAGAAGGAAAATCTATGCAATGGTATAAAATTGTCCATATTTTCAGATTATGTTATTGTTTATGTATAAAATCTCCAAAAGCTACAAAAATCTGCTGGAGCTAGTGAATTAGCAAGGTCACAACATAAAAATTTATATAAAAGATCAGTTTTACTCATGAAATAGGTAGAATATGCAGACAACTGCAAAACACTAATAAAAAATAGAGAATATTAAAATACAAAGGGAATATCCCATGTATAGAGATTGGAAGTCTCCATATTATTAGGACTTTAAATTCTTCTGAATTTCATATATACTGTCAATGTAACTCCAATCAGATGCCCAGCAAGCCTTCTTGCTGCTCTCTCTGAGATTACTAAAATTCATATAGAAATTCAAAGAGCTAAAATAACCAATATACACCAACATAATTCTGAAAAAAAAGTAAAATTTCCTGATTTCAAGTCATATTATAAAGCTACAGTAATGTAAGCAGTGTGATGCTGGTAACACATATAAGTGAAGCAGAATAAAGAAACCACACAAATATAGTCAATTGATTTCTGGCAAAGAGTAAAAAGTAATTCCTTGGAGATGGAATACTTTATCAGTAAATGTTGCTGGAAAAATTGGACATGAATATGAAAAACAATGAACATAGTCACATAGTTAATACTTCATAACTTAATTCAAACTAGATCACTGACATAAATTAAAATGTAAAACTACAAAATTTCTGTAAATGTGGAGAAAATATTCATGACTTTGAGACAATTCGTTCTTAGATACATTACCAAAGGATAATTCATGACAGAAAAATATTTGAACTGAAAGAAATTCAGACTTTATCAAACAAACATATTTACACTATAGAGATTATATTATAATCATAAAAATATATATATTGTTATATAATAGAAGAAAAGATAAAGTATTTGCAAATGATACATATGACAGTGACTTGTATCAAAATATAGAGCTCTTAAAATTTAAAACCAAAAAAAATAAAATGATAAAATATTCAAGCAGGTATTGTTGCAAACAAATGGATGGCAAATAAACACATGAAAATATGGTCAGTATATGTGTTTATAGAAATCCAAATCAAAATGACAGTGAAATACCACTACATACCTAATAGAATGACTAAAATTCTGGAAATGGACAAAAACAAGTGCTGATTAATATATGGAGCAATTAATAACTCATTTATTTCTAGTGAGAAACACTATAATTACTACAGAAGGCAATTTGGAAGTTTACTATTAAAATAAATTTCTTACATATTTTAGAAATTACATTCCTAGTCATTTGCCCAAATATTTTGTAAACTTAGGTCCACACTAATTCTTGTATATGAATGTTTTGCAGAAATTCCATTTATTACCAGTGGTAGAATTTTATTATATTAATTTTTCAGCCCAGAAAGTCAAGATTGAAATTTTTCTAAGGGAGAACTACCATCAATCACTGTTATTAAATTTGAAATGACTTTGGAAAATTAGCTCTTGTAGCATATTTGTTAATGTTTATTAGCGAATTTAAACTAAATTTAAAAGGCAACAATGTTTAATATATGACACTAAATGGGGACATTACTTTGGGTACAATTAATATTGTATGATCATAAGTAAGCCAAGTTACTTTATATACTTCCCGCAATGTAAAAAATTAAACTATGAGATAGTCATCCCCACAAAAACTTTTAGTGGTGGTTATATATTATGAACTCAAATCACAGTTTAAGTAGCATTTTTCAGTTTAATGCAAGTGTCAAAGAAATATCTGTATTTCAAAATGCATTTTACTGTGCAATTGAGAGGCATCTACCTAACTCTCAATTGAGAGTGACTAATATGTGTGATGACTGTAAATGGCCAATGTCAAAAGAATAACAGAATTCTATAAATGCTTTCCAAATAAAAATATACTTGATTAAAGGTCATAATTCATGGACTGCTATCAATTTTTAGCAGCAGCTTTCTGTTTGAAAAGCTATTTTTAAAAATGAAACATGTAAGGTCTTCTCATGGATCAGACTTAACAGATGATAACTTCAGTTGTTTTTAGTGATAGGAAATACTAACTTTGAAGCAAAATTAAATAAAATATTATCCTAATCTAGAATACAATTCTCTTCATTAGCATATCTTAATTGCAAAAGTATACTCAGTTATTATATTTTGAATTTGTAAATAAAAATGTGTAAATTTGTTTTCTCTCTATTTTATAATTACCTACATAATGGCTTCAATTTTGCTTCTTGGCCCATGAAGCCAATATATTTACTATCTGGCCTTTTTCATAAGAAGACTGCCAGCTTGTACCATGGAGTATTTAACACCTTTGCCTTCCTAACTAGAGCTGTTGCTACTCTCCAGGGATCAAAAGAGAATCTAATTCTATTCTCTGGGTGGAAGTTAAGAGTCTGGTATAGATTTCTTTTCTCAATACCATATATTTCTGACAGATATCAAAGTTATAATTTGGAATATATTTTCCCTTAAATTAACAGGCATTTTTTTAATAGGCATATAACTTAAATAGGTATAAGTACCTATAGTTCCATTCAGTTGAACAGTAAATTTGCTTTGGTAGATCTAAATATAGAACTAGCATATTAAGTATATTTTCCAAGAAAATGACTTTTGGTTTCCTCAAAAAAAACTAGTAATCATACTTTAGGAACAGAGAGCTCTATTGCAACTCAAAATCTACCTAATTTTTTTTATGTTTCCTTCGAATAAAACAGCATCATGAATAATTTCCACTAGTCCTCATCCACTTCTAACCCAAGGGCAGTCTTCTAACTCCTCTGACTTTTATCATAGAAAATCACAGTTATCTGTTTAAAAAACACATTAGTATCTGGATACCCAGATAAACAAACAACATTAAATATAAACCAGTTAATGTTGATAAACTACACTGAAAATTAGAAGCCTGATGATAAGTTATTTATATTAATATGCATGTTGAAAAAAACTGCTGGGGTGAAATAATGTTACTCTTCATTTGGTAGCAGTTTAATCCCAGGCAGGAAACCACCTCATTCCCTTAAGGTGGATAATTACACACTGAAACCCACATGAGTCTCATTAATGAGCAGACCAAGGTAATAAACATATCCCACAACATCCTTATTAGCCTAATATAACTGCTCGTGGGGTAAAAAAATAATTCCACATTGAGTAAACCCAATAATCAAGAGTCTTAAGTTAAGCAAAGTGTTAGGTTGGGTGTGTGGAAGAAAAATATAAAGCCAAAGAGAAATATAAGCATACACATTATAAAAATTGCCAGTTGTCTGTCATCATCTATCCTTCCACATATCTAATTGTTTTTTAGAAGTTTACCTTATTTTTTGTAGAGGTGAGTCATCTTTTACTTTCCATTTGATAATTGCTTACTCATTCAGTTGACTAATATTTGTTTTTAATAGATTCTACTTGGCTAAAAGTATAACTGTAATCTCAGTATCCAATAGAGGATCTAGGTAGTAAATGTCTATTTGTTAAGATACATAAATGGATAGTAATTCATTTCTTTCATTGAAGGGCTTTTATAATTAAATGTTACTTACCTTCATTATATATCATCTATGAACCATAACAACTCTCTTAGGTTAGAGAGAATTATAGTTAAATTACCTACAAATGTACTACAGCAAACTCAAATCTTCTTATTCAGGTCAGGAACTTTTTACACTTTATCAGTTTTACCTTGCTATTTTTTATAATATTCATTTTTGAATACTTGTTGTCTCTTCAAAGTCACTATTTGAAGCTTTATCAAACTTTCCTCACTATAACAATACTTTCCTTGTCTTAGTACCTCTGCAAAATCTTGAATTCTTTTTTGCTTTATTGTTAAATAGAACATTTAAAAATGCTATTACTTTTATTATGAGCACATATTTACCATTTTCTTTTCTAGTCCTTTGAATAATTGCTCCTCACAAACTTTACTACTGTTTTATAACACTCTTTCTCTACAACTCCTTCCAAAACACTGTAGATTGAGAAAACCTCTCTTTTTCCAAGCATCACTATATGGTAGTAGAAAAACATTGGTGAAAGAATAAAACGCATGCTTTTCAACATTATAATATAATGTATATTTGTATTGTTCTTAAAACATTTTATAGAGGTATACATTCAATCCATAAAACTCTCTAAGTTTTCAAAATGTTAAAAATTGATCTAACCTATGATCAAGCAATTTCACTACTCCATATCTACCCAAAGTGTACAAAAAACACTAATCCAAAGGTATGTATACACTCCTGTACTCATTGAAGTCTTTTTTTTTTTTAATTACCAAGTTATGGAAACAACCTAAGTACCCATGAAGAAAGAAACCAGATGGTTTCACTTACGTTGAAATGTAGTGAAACAAAACAAAGGGTCGAACAAAATCAAACCCATATCAAACCCTGGAAATCTGACTGGAATTGAGGCTACAAGATGAGAAGGATGATGGAAGAATGAACAGTGAAGAGGGATACAATGGACTATGAGGGAGGACTGTTGGTGACGTATCTGGTGGGTGTGGTATGAGTACATGAATCTTAAGAGGAGTAATTCTGTGATTCTGATTTTCATATACTATTCTGTGGTAAAACAATTTTACTTGAACAACAAAAAACTACTTACAAAAAAATAAACGCATGTATCCATTTATATGAAATGTATAAAAGCAGTAAATCCATAGAAAAGGAGAACAGGTTAGTGGTTACCAGGACCTGACAGCGGGAATGTACAATGCCTGGAATAGGCAGGAGGGACATATTTGATATGGTAAAAATGTTCTAAAATTGAATAGTGATCATTGCTCAATTCTGTAAATTTACTGTATTTGTATCTTAATTATTTTTCTTTTGAATACCTATGATTTAATTTTCCTGATATGTTATTAAATAAGAGTAGGTATAGAGTACCTATAAACATTCTTTGTTTATACTTCTTTTAAAGAGAATAACGATAATGTCTCTCCAAGAAGTATGTTAGATCCAGGTCTTAAATGTATACTCTGTCATGCTAAGAGAAAATTACTCCAAACATATTTTTAGTATTTTAATCTAGAATTTATGTGGAAACTTAGTAACTATTTGTATAAT
This sequence comes from Uropsilus gracilis, assembly GCA_004024945.1. Lineage (NCBI taxonomy): Eukaryota > Metazoa > Chordata > Mammalia > Eulipotyphla > Talpidae > Uropsilus > Uropsilus gracilis. Next base: position 13,244 of record PVHY01008218.1, read on the forward strand.
AATTTTGAGATAATTATGTGATCTTCTTATCTTTCCAGAATTTCTTAACTGTGATAAATCCTATTCAATCATAATGGACATGCTCAATTCCCTTATATAAAATGACACAGTATTTATATGTAACTTACACATATGCTTCTGTACAATTCAAACCATATCTTGATTACCTGTAATATGAAACAATATAAATGCTATATGAATAGTTTTCACACAGTATTGTATAGTGAATAGTGATAATTTTAAATAATGGTGATGTTTAATACAGATACAACTATTGCACACCTCAGTGCAAGAGTACATAATCTTCAATCAGTGGTTGGTTAAGAATATGGAGAATCTTTGATACAGAGGACCAACTTTATTAATAGTATATTTTTAATTTTTTTTAACCTAAAATTTTTTGTTTTTTCTTCTGATTGAAAAAAACAAAACATTTTCAAGATCCTAAAAAATCCTAAAAGTGTTATGGGCCCTAGTCCATATGTCTATTGCGGCTAATACATATAATTTTTTGCACACTGAATCCAGTTATTTAGGTGTAGAAGCCAGAAATATGTATTTGACCAAGTGAGTTCTGTCTTCATATGTCATCCATTGATTTACTGAAGACCAACCTAATCTTTGCTACTAACTGATAATAACAATATGGAGATAGCTTCATAACTTCCTCAGATTTTAATAATTTTTTCTGAAATATCTTCAAATTCTTCTTGCAAATGAGGTGCTCAAGCTTATTGGAAAATGATGACTTTCTTATATTCTTATCTATTTGTTTATTCAAAAGTTAGTTGGATGGTACATCAGAAAATGTCACACTGGGCACGGTGGCTCATCCCTGTAAGCTTCTGTCTATGAAGCGGCTGGGCCTAGGGATCGCGGTTCGAGTCCCGCTTGGGACAACATAGTGAGACCTAGTCCCAAAAAATAGCTGGGTGTGGTGGTGCACGCCTGTAATGCCAGCTACCTGGGAAGCTGAAGCTGGGAACAGCTTGAGTCTGTGGTAACACAGGCAACGGGAGCCTGTAGTTCCACGGGCAAAAATAGCGAGATCTAGTCTCAAAAAAAAGAAAAAAGAAAAAGAAAATATCACTAGTGTACCAGGTACTAAAATACCAATGTGTGAGAGGTTCAGTCACTGATTAAAGTATATATACTACCTGAAAGGATTCAGAGGATCATGAGAAATACTCAGTAAACAAACACAGTTGTGTAGGATGTTAAAATACACATGATAAGGGATTTTGGCCTAGTCTGAAAAACCAGATGATGTCTACTTGAGGGTTGGAGATGAAAAAATATTACAACTAATAATAAGAAAAGAGAGCATTGTGGCTTGAATATTTAAAAGAAGAAAAGGATGACTGGAATAGAAAGATAAAAGGAAAGACTAGTGCTTCCCAGGTAGCTGGGGTTACAGGCACGCGCCACCACGCCCAGCTATTTTTTTGGAACTAGGTCTCGCTACTGGTCCCAGGTGGGACTCGAACCACGATCCCTAGCCCCATCCACTTCATAAGCTGAACCTTACAGGCACGAGCCACTATACCCGGCCATGTTCACTTCTATTGTTGATTCATTTCATTTCAAAAAGAAACCAAGACGTTTTGAGAGAAAAATGTCTGACAGTTGACCAGAGGGACACTACACCAAGAGAGCGGTGGAGCTTGTGGTGAAACTGAAACACACCTTGGACATCTGAGAACATAGTCCGCACAAGGAGACACACGAGAGTCATCCTTCACTGACAAGGGGTAGATGAAGAGAAACACCTGATGACTGAAGACCAGGGTAGCAGCACACCATAGGGAGGCTCTCTCTGAGAAGAGCTGTCAGAAAGTGGGAGCTGAAATGGTGCAGGAGAGCATACCTTTGAAAGAAGGAAAATGGATACCCAGATGGAAAAGCTGAATTGCTTCACATAGACCAGCTCCCCAGTAAAGGGAAAAACAGAGAAAGTGATCAAAACAGAAGAGGGAAGAGTACACCTGAGTGGAGAAATCACATATTGTACAAAACTAAACAGTGATATAAGAAAATTTGAAAGATTTTTTAAAGTATTAAAATACAAAAAGGGAAAAAGAGAGAAAGTGCTCTAAGCTGAACTCTTCCTTCCCTACCTCTCAGGGCTGCTACTAACATGACGAAGTGTTCTGACAAACGCGACTGCTCAGATATGGAACCCCAGAAAGGAAAAACAGTGACATTTCCCCATATAGGAGCAGCAAGCCTCCCCCAGTCATGCTCCTCACCACCACATCCTTGTAACTGTGCCTGGGCTCCTCCAAACCCTCACCTACTTTACATACTTAGCAGGTCTCAGTACCTGGAGAAACTTGCAAAGACCAAAAAATGCAATGGCATAAATACACAGTGCCACCTATAGGAAAATTAAAAGTAGTTCCAGTCTCTAAATTAATCTATAGCTGTTTAAAAATCTAGGAAATTTCATTCCTAGGTATCATTAAACTGTTCTACTATTTTTTTCCATTTCATGGACAGTCTTTTCTTCTAAAGTCACCCCCAAAGACATGAGAATGAGTAGGCTTATCACTTGAGGAAGCTAGCACATGTACTCAACAAGCAAAGTTTAGTAAAACTTTAACCGAAGTCCAATTATCACAACATCTAGTACACTGTTGAATTTTTATTGGAGTAATCTGTCTCCCATCTTAACAAAGTATGATCTCTACTCATCATTCCATCAAGTTTGCTAGGTAAGGTCAACCATATTCATGGTTACATACAATCCATGTAATTTGGTTGTATGTTATTTTTAAATGCCAGAAGCACAACGGTTTAAAAAACCCAGAAAATCAGAAAGTTAAATATGTGAGAAGTAGATCTCTACGATATGTTTCTTTTAAAAACTTTGACTTTCACATAACTTAGATTCTATTTGAGGCCCAAAATATGCTATGAAAACTCAAAACTAAGTTGCTTAGATTCTCAGAGTTTGAATTTTGTAAAATGTCATGACATCTACCACCTTTTGATGATAGATAAAGTCAGAATATTTAATTACATTTTTTAACTTGTGTGTGGATGTTCTGTGGTAACATACACCTGAATGGGGTGACCCTGTTTCCTTAAATCATACAATGCTGTAAACCAACATTACATCAAAAATATGTGTGTACACTGTAAAATGAAAATTTAAATTCAAAATTAAATCTAAAAAGCTAAACTGTAGAGCCAATGACAAGTTGAATTTGAGCAAAATCTTGCCTCACTTTTCTTTTGGTTCATTTTCACAATCATAAACCAGAAAATAAAATTTGTGACTCTCATTTTGGACTGAAGTATAATTAGATTGGATTCCCAATCAAATATCAGATTTGAAGGGGACAAAAAGCTATCTGGAGTTGTTCATTTATCTTTGAGTTAGTCAGACTCATTTTGATGGGTCTAATAAAAACTACAGATATCCATGCACAGTACTAAGGTTTGAAACTTTTCAGCCTATGTATAGTCATTCAGTATATTGCAAAATAACAGGTAAAAAATGTTCATAAGGAAGGAAAGATGAATTTGTTGTTAAAAGTATAAAACATTTAATTACTCTGATATTTATGCATAATTTAAATATAATATATTGGCACTTTTTAAATGAAGAGTATGAACTATGGCAGTTATAAAATAAGCATAAAAATAACCTCTGAAAGTTTTGTTCTGCCCTATGCTATTTGAAGATGTTTAAAAGAATTGAAAGCAAATCTGCATGATAATACTATGTATGTGCAGATAGAAGCTCAGCAGGATAATCTCTACCCACCTGCCACAATGTGTAAGAATATATGTATAAAAATGAATATGGTATATATGATTTGAATATAAAATACCTGCCTACTATTTATAAGAATTTTAAAGCTTTTTCTGATTAAAGAAAAGGTAGATAGCCATTACAACTCTAGGTATATAATTAGTCTCTAATTCTGTTTATTCACAAGAAAATATATGTTATCTTTTTTAATAACCCTGGGTTTTTTTCATTTATCTATGTAAATTGTACCAAATACTGAGTTTATATTCCTTTTGCTATCCGTGTAAATGTTTTTTTTTTTTTGGGGGGGGGTCAAATGTCATTTCTACTACCATAATACCTGAGTCACTTTAACGTAACATTCAAGTGGAAATTCTTATAATTGTTTATCTTGGTCATTTTTCTTTAAAATTTTGGGCTTCTTAACAGGAATAGTGCCTCAAATAGTACCTGTTATTAACAAGAACCACAAGTCAGCCAGCAGATAGTAACTTGGAGAATATATAGATAGAAATGAAAGCAGAAATATGGAGAGATGGGAGAAAGTATTATAAAAAAGAGGGACTGAGAACAGATTCAAGGTAAAATGCCTATATTAAAGGATAATAATTGAAACGGACACACAAAAAGGAAGACGATAATAATTATGAGAGAGTTTGAAGGTGATATATTGGAAAACCAATGAAATACACAGCCAGCATGATCAAGGGTAAGTTGGCAAAGGCACAAATACTCCAAAGAGATCATTAATCACTTTCAAGAAACTAGATTCTACAGAGTGGTGGGAACAAGAAAAACAGTTCTATATGGAAAAGAGTAATCTACAAAAAGAAAGTTGTCTTTTTGCTGTTTTGGTAGTTAAAAAAAAAAGGAAATAGAATAAATTGGTAATTCTTATTGGGGTAACTTTTGTTTGCAACACTATGTGTTAAAAAGGGTATAAGATTACACTTCTATAAATGCATGTGACTCTACCATACCTACCACTAAAGTACACAAAATCGTTTATGAAAGTTCCCTGGGCTAATTCCCCACTCCCATCTACATGGCTTCAATTCTGCAGTTGGGTATTTTTAGCTCCTAAGATTCCTAAATTTCCTAATTAAAAAAAAAAAAAAAAAAAAAAAAAAAAAAAAAAAAAAAAAAGGATGGTCCAAGATTGATTGGCTCAACTTTATGATTTGGTAATAATTCACAAGAAAGTTGAAGTGACATATAACACTAGAGGGAGATGATCAGATTCAAGGAAGAAGTCTTTTTCTTCTGAGAAAAAAATATGGAAATAAAGCCATAAATAAAGATTTAGTTATAATTTAACAAATAGAGTATAGAAGTGGGCAGAATACAATTTAAAGAACATTGACTTTTAAAATAGATGAGATATTTTGCTATCTATATATGAGACCAAGTATAAGTTTGCATTTCTAAGATTATAGACATTTCTGAGCTCTCTGTGGTAGAACTTTTTGGGAAATAAAAGGCTTTCCGAAAAATAAAATATGATTGTTTTAGTGTGGATCAAACATGATGTTAGCTAATGTGAATCACTAATGGACTTTAAGCACATTATTAATAATCTTAAAACTATTTAGTGTGGACATAGAATATGGCATATGGAAGGCAGGGATTATTTAAGATAATATTGATGATGATAATAAGTCTAATGATATTAAGTTAAATAAATAATAGATTCTATATAATGCTAAGTGTTTTACTAAGATTCTAGTTAAAGTACAGCAATACAATGTATAAATGGAGAGGCTAAAGTTCATTGTGAAGATGAAAAGTGGGTTACAAAAAGTAAAAGTAATGAAAGACTTGTAATGGTAATTAATAAGTTAGAATATGTGAATCCACGTGTTTTTCCATGCAGTGCATAGAAGGGAAACTAGTTTGAAGATAATAAGAAAAGACTCAGTAGAGTGGGATAATACAATGTTATAAATCAATGTTACCTTAATAAGAAATTTATCATAATAAATAACAATCATATTAAACCACAAATTAGGACCACTTGATGGCTTGTGGTTTGGATGTAGTTGTTTAGAGGACTTACTAAATTTGGAATGACATTTCCTACCATATACAAGTATCTTTAGAAAATCATCAAGAATGGAAAATGGTATGTAGATACCTTAGAAATATAAAAGTGGAAATCATATACGACCAGCAATACCTCTTCTAGGAATTGACCCAAAGAATATGAAAACACTGATATGAATATGTTAATATGTATGTGTAAAATGGTCATAACAGCATTATCCACAATTACCAAGCCATGAACCCAATCTAAGTGCACAAAAACACTGAAAATTTTGGAATATCTACTCAATGGAATACTCCTTAACTAATAAAAAAGATGAAATAGGCCTTTAGATGAGTATGCTAAGTGATATAAGTCAGAGTGAAAGACAGGAGGTGGGAGGGCACCAAAGATTAAGACAATGATGAGGTGGGTTATAAGATGGTGGGAGAACCCTGGGGTAAATAATGATGTAAAGATATATAAAATAAATAATTTTTTAAAAAAGCATTAAAAATAGTGAAAGACAGATATACAATATCTTCACTTACCTTTGGACTATCAATAACAAAATACAAACAAAGCACAGCAAAAAACAATACTTAGACTTCGTGAGAAATGAACTGCTTACCAGAAGGAATAGAGTAGGGAAAAGGAAAGGAATAATGGGAAAAAGGGGAGAGTGTATTGGTATGGGAGGTTTGGAAGAAGGGTAAGTGAAGCATGTGTTAAATAAAATTTAACCCCTACATAACATAGACAGGTAAACAACATGAAAAATTAATTATGAAAAAATATATCCTCAGATGACTTGTATATGGAATGGAAATCAAAAACTTCAAAATGAAATTATTGTAACAAATATACATTGACTTTTAATAATACATATTTAAACTTGGATTATTTTAAGATGCACTATTACTCCAATTTAAAAACTTTACAAATAAAATGGTTAAATTACAGCACTTGTAACAATTCATTTTGTGGAGTGAATATTTATATGGAAGTTTGCTAAGTAGATATTCTCAGGTATCAAAACTTAGAGTAAACAAAAGTATAGAGAGTGTTCAACTTAAAATTTATTTCCAATTAAACCCATTTGAAGAAGTATAAAATTGCTTCAAATTATTTCTCCCTCTATCCAAATAAATAAATAACCTACTTCAGTGATTTCCAGCTTACATTTTCCTAAGAAAGGAAGCAATTAGGAAAGGAAGCAATGTTGTCCTGAAAATGAAATAGAAATAGAGTAGTTGTTTATACTAGTAGATCCAGTTCTAAGATAATATAACATGCATTGCATGGAAACATCTTGTTTTGGTTTCAATTATATGGGAAAACACTTAGTATGCATTTTGAAAAGTGTGTCAAAGCAATAGAAGCTTCTTATTAATAAATGGTCTCATTGGAAATTGCCTGACAAAGTGAAACATTTTAATGATGTCAACTTTTCTAAAGTAGAACCCTGTCATTGTTAAAATAGAGACAATTTATATTTTAATTCAGTAATAATTCTAGCTCTTTTCAAGCTACATTCTTTCATAATTTTAACAATAAAAGGTAGTTTGCTGAATTAATATTACTTTATATGAATATTTCTTTATCTTATTTCTATTACATTTTTACAGCAAAGAACATTTAACACAGTTATCTTTGGTGAATTATACAAAATTAGTATTTTACCATTCCAGAAGTCAGACACATTTTGGTCTCCATTCAAGATACTTGAGAGCAGCGTGAAATTAAATTCTTAGTAATAGAAGACTACTTCAAAATGGTGGGGAATCCAGAAAAAAAGATAGGCTTGAACAAATTGCATAAAATAACAACTTAGGACAAATTACAGAAAATAATTTAATAAACAACCAGCATGATATTTTGGTGATGTAATCTTGGAAAAAGTAATTTTGGTGGGGAGAAGATGAACACAGCTAAGCTTATGTCTAATAAACTTACTAAGAGCTTAGATTTAAAATTCCACTCATGAAAATATGATTCCATTTCGAACATTGAATGGTTCAGTGTATAGACACACAAATAAGAGAAGAAATAGAAGATCTTAAAAGTTTATCAGAATTAGCTGTTGAAATTGAGTATCTGTATACATTTACTCGTATTTGTTTAGCATTTGTTACATACATCAAACACTGGTGACCTAGAAGCTGCAAAATTGAGTAATCCATGAATTGTATTTTCCACTTACTCATAGTTTAATGAGGTAGAAAAAAAATTAAGTATAATTTAAATTTCTATTTACTTTTAGTTCTTACATTTATTATTTCTGTATATGTTCAAAATATACTGTAAATTGCTGAATATGTATAAAACAAAGCAGTGTGGAAATATCCAGTTTCATGCTAGCAATTGGACCTTAATTTTCAGTTCCACTGGTAACCTGTTGTCAGTTACTTTGCTTCTCTTTCTTGAAATAGTATAACAGCTACCTCAGAGTTGTAATGAGGGTTAATGAGGGTTAAATTCAACATACATATTAAAGCACATGTAGCCTTTAATAATTACTTGATAAATGTCATTTATCATTACCCAAAAATGTCAATTGTCATTATTTAAAATTGATGTGCAATAAAAAATTGTGTCTTTATGAAGAAGTTTGCCAGAGATAATAGAGGTGTTATAGTGAAAGACATATATGTAGAAGTGACTTGGCAAGTATGTGTCACATTCTTGATATCCCCTTTTTTTCAAGCTCTAGTAACTGCAGTTTCTCCCCTGTTTGTTCTCCCTGCTTTCTTTCTAGGACATTTCAATTATTGCCTTGATAATAAATGCCATCTATATGTTGATTTTTTTTTCAAATTTATATCTCAAATACAAACCTCTCTTGAATTGAGTCAAATATTTAATTTCTCACCTCTCAGTTCACTAGCTGGCATCAATATACACTGGCAACTATCCTTAATTGCTTCCTTTCCCCATTCACTATGGCCATGTATCAGCAAGTCATTTTGATTCTTCATTTTTATCTCCAAATAGTATTTCCATTCTAGCTACTTTCTTTTCACTCATTCCCTTTCTGCCCTTTCTCAGAGGAGCCAATATTTAGCTTCTGTAAACATAAATTGGATTATGTGATGCTCCTTCTTAAAACGATTGAGTGGTCTCATTGTAGCAAATAAAAAATCATCCCAGTTTTCCCACCAAGGTCCAGGGAGATCTGTCCCTAGTCTTAATTTCCGAACCTATTTCTCTCCCTAACAAAGCTCTGGGCATATTAACTGTCTTGGGTTTTATTAAAAAGGAAAGAGCTTTCCCCTCCCCAAAATCCTCTGCCTTCACCCCTTCTCATTATATACATGTTTATTTAAAATATACCCACTCGTAGTAAACGTTTTTATCTTCTTGTTGTATGTATATGTACTGCTTACTTCCTAGTTACTCCCCCTCAATACTCTGAATTTGGTTTCAAGTAAACTTTTAAACTTAAGACAGTTTCTGCTCTTTTTAAAAAGTGAGATAAAGCTGGGCATGGTGCCTCGTGCCTGTAAACTTCAGCCTATGAAGCGGCTGGGGCTACGGATCGCGGTTCGAGTCCCACTCAGGGCAACACAGGGAGACCTAGTCCCAAAAAAGTAGCTGGGCGTGGTGGTACACGCCTGTAATCCCAGCTACCTGGGAAACTGAGGCTGGGGATTGCTTGAGTCCGCGGTACCCTGGGCAACATGAGCCTGCGGTTCCATGGGCAAAAATAGCGAGACCTACTCTCAAAATATACATACATACATACATACATACATACATACACAAACAAACATTGAGATACCCTGGAATCCAATTAATTACACCTTAATTCATTCATCCAGTAAGCATTGTTAAGTGACTATGATGCACTTACCATGAAGATACATGTTTTAAATTATCAGAGCAGTTTTATGCGGATGAGTTGTGAAAGGGCAAAAGTGGAAACTGGAGAACTTTCCAGAATATAATGCCAGACAAAAAATGATGGATTCTTTGACAAGGCTCACTTGAGCTGTCCAATTGATGATACTCTCCAGAGAATAAAAAGAATTGGTAAGAAATCTATCTAGATTTTAAGTGTGTGTATATATATAAATAAAGTTTCATATGTATTTTAAACATACAGTGAAAATATCAAAATGACAGCTTTGTTGGAAACTCATGTTCACTGTTTAAAATAAGTGTAAATTTGGGTATTATCAGTATGAAGATAGCAGTTAAAGTCATATCATTAAGGGAAATATTCCAGGAATGTGTGATAATAAGCATCACTTACACTTAAAAAACACATACATTCAGGGATGACTATACTCTGCATTTATTATCTCATTTAAAACAGTAGTTCTGTGAAGTAGGTACCACCTCAATTTTACAGATAATAAAACTGAAACATAAAAACATAAGAGAAAAACAAAAAATAAAAGATAAGAGACATGTTCAAAATCATAGCGCTAGTAAGACTGGGATTTGAAAAGAGAATGTGTCTCCAATGTTCACAGAGAGATGAATGCCAAAATGAAGTTATCAGTTGACTGAGTAGAAGTCAACAGCATTAAAAATTACCAAAGAAGGAAGGTGCCATTCATATTGATTTCTACGGAGAGATAAAATACAGCCTGAAAAGAATCCCCTGAATTTAGAACAAAGAGAATGTTGGACTGCAACTTCAGGGGGTAAAGGGAGTGGAGAGTCCCTAAAAGATATTAGAAGACAAAATTTTGTATAGACAGTTTATGATATTAAGATATGTGAGTGAAAGAATAAGTAGTAGTAAGGATGTAGTTGTTAATATGGGAGCACGTGGAGAGAGTATGAAAATTAAATTAGGCAGGTGGCAAGTACCACATCACAAAGGTCCTTATATTCTCTGTGAAAATAATTACAGTAATTGCTATTTTGCAAGCAAATGTCTCAATTTTTTATCTCAAAATGACATATACTAGAAGAAAATCAGACTATCATTTGTAAAATGTTTGATGGAATATATAATAAATGATAATATTTAGAATTTTAAATCATTCTAAGAATAAAGAATTGGTTAAATCTTCATGTGGATGATTTCAATTGAAGTTAAACTTAAATATAGTGAAATGTATGGATATTAAATATACCATATGTCACTTTTAACTTATTATTTATCTTATTGTCTCTGAAATATTAACAAATATTAATGTGGTTAATAAAGCACTTATGAAAATTATTCCTCAACTATAAATCTCATTCAGGTGTCCATAAAAAGAAAAAAGTCAAAAAACTTGGGAATAGAATGATTAGACTTGAAATCTGTAAGTACTACTTACAGATAATGCTGTGCAATACTTATAAACATATTAGAATCACATTTATATTAATAAATTATGCAAATTATGTTAATAAGCTGAATATACATATCTAAATCTTTCATGAAAGATTTCCCAAAGTGATAAATATCTCAGTAGAAAAGAAGTAAAAATCCCAAGAAAGATATAGTCTAAAGAAAATTTAAAAGTTTCATATTACATATAGACATTTTAAAGGTCATGTTACTAAACTACTGCTCTGATATGGCTCTTTTTCTTTGAATTTAAGTGGTGCACTGTGAGAATGATGTATTTCCATTGACCTCACTCCTTTTGTGCAATGATTAATCATCTTGAATAAAAGTTAAGATCATCATGTCATGGGAAACTTGTCTTCTCTTATCTAATTTGATTAATGAGTTTTATGGTTGAGATACATTGTGAAGAAAATGTTAAAGTACCTGAAGCAAAATGCAGTTGTGGTACATGTCACATGAATTTTTAGGGATATAGAAACATTTCAGAACATGAAAATTCCATAATTACAAAATCACAAGATTATTTAAGGTGGCTATTATGTAATCACAAGAGATTGTCGTACCCTCCATAATATGATAAATAATAAGTCCTCTACTTTTTATTTTTCTTTTGATGTCTACTAATCATACTTTAGTAAACAGTAGAGACTGAGCTTTTCTTAAATCAATTTCTGTGCTAGTCCCATAGCATCAGTCTTCAGGTTCATTCAAATATTAGCATTATCATGAGACAATAAAGTTCCTTATTTTAAGTTAACTTAGTGTTGCATATATAACATTTAATTAAATAATGGCTCCTGGCAATTTTTAGACATGAAGAATTCAGTGAAAAATATATTTTAAAATTGTTGGGTAAAAGTAAAAAGTAGCTTCAGTGATTTTCAAAATGTCAATAGAGATATAAATGATAGATTAAAAAGATAAATTATTATCACACTTGTAGACAAAATTTTCATTATAATTAGATTTACTATTATTTACTTTTTTAAAATATGAAAATTAACTCTCATTTCGGGACAACAGTTACTTTCCTGACCTAAATTTACAGAATTTCTTCTGATATAGTCCTTTTAATTTGAAAGAAAACTCTTAATTTTTGGAATATTTTTTTTTCTTCAGACATTAATCTTACCCCTAATTTTCCTATCTGACTAGCATTTATATATATGAGAATTCAACATTTTAGTCTCATGAGTCACAATCATGCATCTTTTATGATTTCACTCACATAAAAACAAAAGGAAGAACAGAAAATATTTCTGGTGCCTGGTATGTTCCTCTGAGGCATTGTACTATAATATAGTTCTATCCTGTTAGACGCCATCACAGACCAGACTGGACTCATGCTGAGAAATGAGGCAAACCTCACTTCTTCTTGTCTATCTGGGAAAACTGGGGGCAGAAATGTACATAAATACCTCTGGGGAGTGATAAGCTTCTCTCAATCCCTCCAAAATTCACCTAAGGCAACATTCCTTAAAGAGATAGCAATCAATTTGTGAGTGATCCTCCTGCTCCTAATTGCCTCATAGGAACTGATAGGTGAATCAAGTTTGTCTGCACCCTCACCATTTGCCTTCCTTCGAAATTTATCATGAATTGTACTCTGTTCCTTTTAAATACCCCTTCCTTTGAGAATGAAGTGTTGACTAGTCCATACTCCTGGGCAACCCTTAGCAATCGTACCTGCTACCCTGCACTTGGCTCTCAACATATCCAGAAATAATAACCATTGTGTTAGATTCCCAGGAGTGCCATAACAAACATCTCAAGTTTAAAGTTACATATACTAATTCATAGTTCTGGAGACTAGAAGGCACAAATCAAAGTATTTTCAGTATTGTGTTCTCCCCCAAATCTCTAGGTATTGAATCCTTTCTAGTCTCTTTCTCACATGTAATGGTTGCAATCTTAGTATTTCTTGACCTTTGGAATCTACATCACCCCTATCTCTACCTCTGTAATTGCATGATGTTCTTCCTCTGTGTCCAAATTTTCATCTTCCTATAAGCAAGCTAGTCACTGGATTAAGGTCTATTCCCTTCTATTATGACCTTATTCTAACATAATTGCATCTGCAGTTACCCTATTTTCAAACCAGTAAAATTCATATGCACAAGTACTTACTGGGGTTAAGGACTTGAACCTATTTTCTGGAGGGTATACAATTCAATCTAACAATTCAATTAACTTAAACCATCTATTTAATTAGTCCTAACATCTAATTGTGGTTTGTCACTGCAAAACATTATTATAAAAAGTATTTATGAATAAATTGATTTTTATAGCTTTCCTAATAAAATATTATTTTTTCTTAAAAACTGCTCAGTATGATACAAAAACAGACAATCAGACCAATGGAACAGAATTGAGTGCCCAGAAATAAAACCACACATATATATTCAACTAATCTTTGGCAAAGGAGTGAAAAACTTACATTGGAACAAAGATAGCCTCTTCAATAAATGGTGTTGGAAAAATTGGACTAAGACATGCAAAACATGGACCAAGACAACTCCCTCACACCATTCACAAAAATTAACTCAAAATGGATAAGAGACTTAGAGGTCAGACCTGAAACCATAGCATACATAGAGGAAAACTTGGGTAAAACCCTCCATGAATTAAAATTCAGAAATCCCTTTCTGGACACATCTACAGATGGCAAAAATATGAAGGAAAACATAAACAGATGGGACTAGTTAAAATAAAAAGCTTCTGTATAGCAAAAGACAACAGAAAAAAACAATAAGAAGCCCAACCATTTGGGAAAAAAATTTTGCCCACCACAATAGTAAAAATGGTTAAATAATGGAGATCCATAAGGAACACACACAACTAAACAAAAGCAAAACAAGAAGTCTAACTAAAAAATGGCTAGAACTAAAAAGACACTTCTCCAAAGAGGAAATACAAATGGCCAACAGGCGCATGAAAAATTGCTCAACATCACTAGCAATAAGGGAAATGCAAATCAAAACCATAATGAGATACCACCTTACACCAGTAAGAATGGCCCACAGCCAAAGAATGAGCAACAACAAGTGCTGGCAAGGATATGGAGAGAAAGGAATACTTTTACACTGCTGGTAGGTATGTAAACTGGTCCAACCACTACGGAAAGCTATGTGGAGGACCCTCAAATTAATGAAAATGGATCTACCATTTGACCCAGCAAATGCTCTCTTTGGAATCTACCCAAAAGAGACCTCAATACTTGTACAAAGGGACACCTGCGCTTGGATGTTTACTGCAGCACTATTTATAATTGAAAGGACTTGGAAGCAACCTAAATGCACCAAAACAGATGACTGGACGAAAAAGATGAGTTATATGTACACAATGGAATATTGCTCATCAATTAAAAATGACAAATTGGATGATTTTATGATAACATGGATGGACTTAGGAGAAATGATATTAGGAGAAACAAGTCAAAAAGAAAAAGACAGAAACCAAATGGTTTCATTAATATTATGGAATATAGGGAAAAATAAACAAAAGTCATTAGGAAAAGTCAAAACAAGCTAGGCACCAAACTGAAGCACACAACTTTGGGCAGGGGGGAAAGTGAGGGAATGGTGGGGAGGGTGAGGAGGGGTGAATCCCTGGGATTATAAAGATGTGAAATTTATATATAAATAATTTTTTTAAAAAAGAAAATAAGAACACTAACTAGAAAAGATTAAAAGAAAAAAGCAAAAACAAAAACAAAACTTCCCAGTGTATTTTATTAAAGTATGCATGACATGACAAATGATTTTAGTGATGTTTTATAATGAAAATACACAAAACTGACAACTTTTCAATTCCTTACTAACATATCACTAACAGGTAAATACACTAGGTTTATGAACAAGATAGCTATCATTTTTTTCTCTTTAATAGAAACCATTTTGCAAATATTTCCTTCTTTTGTATCTTTTAAAACTTAAACATGAGCCAATGTTTTAGAGTTTTGTCACAGTAGAATATGAATTTCACTGAAACATCTTGTGTAAAAGCAGACTTTTACACAAGTCTTTTTAACTATCTAAATAAATTAATTTACAAAGTCTTTTCATAGCTTTCATATATAAATGAATTGTACTTTTTTAAAAGCTTAACCTGAATTTAAAAGTTGGCAATAGTCTCTGTGTCTAAAATATGGTGAAATAAATGTTATTGTACCAAAGTGAGAATACAGATCAACAGTTCAATTTGGCAATGTCTGTGTTATCTAATAAACTTTTTAAGTCCAGTCTAAATACACACATGGAAGCAAGAGCACAAATATGAGAATGCTCATTAATATGTTTTGAAGTATTATTTGTAATACAACATTACAAGTAACCTAAATGCCTATCAATTAAAGTACGGCAAATAAGTTATCACCTGTTCACACTGTGAAACACTGCAACAGTCAAAATTAACTAGTAGAATTAGGTATACTACTAAAATATCTTCAGGAGGTTTTAAAAATAACAAATTGGTGACCTCTAACTCTTGACCTTTTTTCTGGAAATAATTGCTCAATATCAAAAGGGTGAAAGCTCTAGAAATTTATAATAAGATCTTATGAACAGAATATAGAAGAATTTTTATTCTTTTGTCTTTCAAAGGAAGGAGATTAGGCTATCCAGCATACACAAAAGTGGTATTAAGTCAAAAAAATCAATTATGACAAAAAAATCAATAACAAAAGGTGATAGGAAATTGCTATTAAGTTTTATATTACCTGGGGTTAACAGGACACAAAATTGATTTATCCCAGTAGATCTGCCATTCTTGCCCACGCTGATTCATGTGATAGTAGAAGTTCTTATATAAGGTCAATAAATAACAATATAAACCCCTTAATAGTGTATTCCTATATCATCCCAAGGTCATGAACTCAATGAACAAGTATAAATGAAGTCATGCTGTTCCAACAGATTTATAGACAAAAATGATAGAGTATAAAAAGTATCAGTAGTAGGATAAATGTGCCAAAAACCTGCTTATATATGTATATAATATATATAAATCTGATATATATATATAAATCTTGTACTATATATGTAAATCATATCTATGTAATCTGAGGAGCCCAGATTGTGACAGACTTTTATGATGAAAAATCTAAAAAAGCCCTTGGAGGGTAATGTAATCTTTCTCTATCAGATGAATTTGCTAAAGAAAGAACTAGATGATCAGCAGGGAAATACATTATTCCTCAGTGGATCCACAACAATGAGAGAAAAGTAGGCTGAGGCTTCTCTAGTGCAATAATCAGGGGTGTCACTAAGGCCTTTACTATTTCCTGGAAATTTGGGGCTTATATTAATGAAACTTACGGCACTGCCATTTGAAGTTAGTTAGAAAAATTCTACTTCTGCACGTAGGGTATTTGGGGAAAAACTGTATGAGCACAGCAGCATTATGAACACTGAAAGGTAAGACTAACCAAATTATATGTTCAAACACAGACTGCCCCACGAGTAGGTCATTAAAGGAACAGCAAAGGAAAATAAATAGCTGTATAAATAAGACAAAAATTTTAAGTGTGAACTATTGTAGCTACTTAATAAGCCACATGATTCATAAAATCCAAAAAGTTAGCTATCTTTAAAATTTCCCTGTAAACTTTTCAAAGAACAGTATTTGTTTCTATACTTATCATAGGAGATTTTTCAATTAAGGAGTTCCATCAGAGGTCTCATCAAGTGGAAGTAACTCAGGTATAAACACCTGTGGTCTGTAAGCAGTCCCCTGGCATATTTTCATGACAAAAGTAAGAAATGAATGCACCTTTTGAGAAGGTAGAGAGTTTCATTAAGTTGTAGGCCTATGGTAAATAAATTCATGTTGTATAACATCTTCTGTTGACTTATGAGTCAAATATGTCCAGATGCTCTAATATATAGTTGCTGAGAAAAAATATCAATGGGGCATATTCTAAAATATAAACTAGAGGTTTTGCTTTATCTTTATCCAAAATATTACCCAAACAAGGATGCTTTATAATTTCTGCATTTCCTTGAACGTAATGAATGTGTTTCAAAAAGGAAAATATTTTTAAGTAAATAAAAGTAAAGACATGTTAAAGTTTACAGATATGGCTTCCTCTCATTGCACAACTCTTGTTATTGAGCAAAGTTATCAAAGTGATTTTTATAGAAATTTTCCAAATCAAGGAAAAAACGGTATTTTAAATTACTGAGCTAGTTCTAAATAGATGGAGCAAAGTGATAATGGGGTATGATGGAGGAGTAACAATAATAATATTGTATGGAAAAAGCTGTAATTTATCAAGGGTTAAAGATCTTATCTCACCTTAATTTATATAGTTGTTGCTTTTCATAACAGCTCTGAAAGTAAATTACTTTCTCAGTTTTGTATAATAGGAAACTAAAACTCAGGGAAGTTAAAACTCACTAGTGAATCAACGTGGACACCAGATTCAAACTCAACTAAAATGACTCGCTAACTAGAGGTCTTTAACAAACACAGACCTGCCAAGAGTGGTTTCAAGTCAAGTAATTCTGAAAGATAATTCAAATCAAACTTGTTCTTTCTTGTAAAGACTTTCAAAAGTTCATGATACAAATATTTGTCTGTTGCATCCTCTCAGTTTGTTCTGAATACACATGATACATTAGTAACTATATATATATATTTTTTAATTTAAATATCCAAGTCAGGTCACAGGACAATTTTAACTTTATAATAACTATGTCCTTTATGAATACTTGTCATGCAGGAAAGCATATTGTTGGTTTTTCTAAATGCTGAAAAACATCAGCCATCCTAAGCAGCTATTCAAAATCACCTCTAACCGTGTGCTTACCCCAAGATTAATATTTAATGACTTAAGGAAAATATCTCCATTTTTGAAACACACCATTCCAATCAAATAGCACAATTAAGTTAGAAGAAGAAAAGCATAATAAATATTGTCATTTCATGAAGTTTAGTAGAACTTTTCTATTTTTTCAAGCTCCACTTCTTAATCCTGAAGGCATTACTTCAGTGTGTATACATTTATGCTAATCATATAGCACAGCCATGGGTTCTTCTATCAATATGAAATGTTTTGTACTTGCTGTTTTTGTGCATCTTGTATTGTTATGTGCAATATACAAAATAATGTGTCTAACTATGCCATTTATGCTTTTGAAAGAAAAAGCAAATTACTTACTGAAGAGAATGGCATTTGCATGCATGTGTGTCAGCTTTCAAGCCATTTCCTTCTACAAAATATTGCTTTCTACACTTAGAAAATGCATCCATCCATCAGTTACAAACCATTTCAAAGCACTTTATGAATCTACAGAGCAAAATGTACTTATCTTACATTGGCAGTGTCCCAGCTGTTACAAAATTGCTATTGTCCTAATACTTACAAGGCAATTTTAGCATCAGTTAATAATTTTACAGGATAGATAACTTCTAAAGCATTATAAAATGACAGACATTAAACAATAGCAACTTAGCATTTTTGAAACAGTTCATGACAGCTTAAAAACTAAAGTGATTTTAATGTATAGTCTATGCAGTTTTAGTTTCTCATTGACAATTCCTTTAAAAGATAAAAATGTGAAAATCCTTTTAAATAGTGGATGAAAGAATAAAACAAATTTATCTTTAAAAGATATTCAGTAAAAATCTCAATTAGAAATAATGTCTCAAATCTTCCTGTACAGATAGTAGGTGACAAGAATTTGAATTTATTTAGGCAGAAAAAAATGATGGTATCATTTAATGGTAGGGTACCACAAAACAAAAAGGCATATCTATTCATTAAAGCTAATACAAAAAGAAAAATACAGCGAATAGCATTTTATATAAATCAGTATGCATTATTCCTAAACACTGTTTTCTATCAATCTTAGTTTAAAAGCTTCAGTTAAAGGAAAAATCTGGGTAAATGAAACACATATGTTCTCTGCTACTCCTTTCATTTAAGTCATTGGGATAGCCATTCAACCCATTTTGGGCTGGGTATTTTACCATTCACCTTTGATAGCTAATGCCTTGATGGTACAGAAAGAAAAATAGCTCTAAACAAATTACATTAATTGGTAGTTTGATGCCTTACATGAGCAGTCTCTTCAAGGAAAAAATGCTTTTGTTAAGAACCAATGTGCAATAGAAGCTATTTTCATAAATGGACTTATTAAGTAAAACCAGTTTTTCCATGAATGTTCACAAAGGCCAAGTAATTGACCACATCATCAAAATACACCCCAAATTCCCTTAGTACCCAATTACCATCTTTTCCTCTGTCACTTAGTATACATGGATATTGCATGATTCCATTTTTACCTTAGAAAATCAACTACATGTTGAATTTTCAGGTGATGTAAATTATGTTCACAAACCTAATTCTCTATAGAATGTTTTACGTGTACTTTTAATATTGCCAGTGTCTCAAAAGTTTGCATGACTGCAGCATTTTCACAATCTCTGTGTACAGTATGTATACCACAAATATTTGTTGACTGATTGGTTGATTGAATTGGTCTTATTTAACTGATATTAACCATTTTAATCCTGCACTACTTTTACTGAAATTTTAAATTTCAGGTCTTTTTTGACAACATGTATAGATAATATTTGAAAGTTATCCACCTGACTGTCTTCAAATATCAAACAGTCACTTGCAGTCAGAAATTGATAAATATAAATGTATTGAAAAACTATTCTATCATGTTCATTACAAACAGTGTATGCTTTACAAAATGATTCATTTTTCATTTGTGATTGTTTTATTGGGGTTGCATGGATTTATACTGTTGTTGCCCAAAGCACCTGTAATCCACCACCATAGTCCATTGTGCTCCCTCCCCAAAAATTCTTGCCCTCTTCCCTGTCAGAGTATCTCAATTATGTAGTCAGATTTCAAAAGTTAGTTTTTAAGCTTGTCCTTATCTGATCCTTTGTATCATTTCTTAATATTCTGCATATAAGTGAATAATAATAAAATGATTTACAATAGTATGAAACTGACTCACAACTGTATGTAAGTGAGGTAATATACATATTCTTTACTTTTGTCTTCCTCAAACTAACAAACCTATATAACAAATTCTATATGAAATCAAAAAATACACAACTTGTGATGAGGAAAAAAAAGGTTAAAGTTGCAATTTTAAAGCATAACTAGATTTATTCATCTCTGAATCTCAACCTAAAAATATACATCCACCTCACCTTTTTTTACCCAGAACACTTTTTATGGAAGTGCTGTAAAGTAATGAATTCCTGTTTATAAAAACAAAGAAAAACTATTTGAGGGGAGTGCCATAGGAGAAGAGTGAGTGGTAACAAGTCCCACTTTTAAAATGAAGCAGCCATCTTTCATGACTGAGTTTAAGTTTTCAAAATACCCTGTTGTGCATTTTTTGAAGTGTGCTTGTAATATCTTTCTTGAGTAAATCTTGAGTAAGTTTTCACTTTCCTCATCATATCATTATATAAACACACTCCGTTACTGTCTTTTATATTTAAACCAAATATGACAATTCTCTGTAGCCCTACTCTCAAAAGAGAGCAAACATTTGGTCTTCAGGTCAATGACCTGAATTCTTATCCAAAATTAAACCTAGATTAGTACCTAGAACATAGAAATTCCCATGGGAAATTTCTGTAGATTTTTAAGCATATGACTAATCATTTTCAGTGGATATTATTATGCTGTTGAATCCCTAAAACTAAAAACCTTTTGCTTATTTAGTGTTCTTTTCTAAATTCTAATACACACCTGCATCATATGAATTATTAATGTCAACAAATTACATTTTGAAATTGTTTGTATTATTCCAATGCATATCAACAGATTTTAGACAAGAAACCCTGAAGAGCAAAATATGACCATGTAAACAGAAATTACTTAAAAGAGGTACCAGTGTGATATTGTACATTTTTAATATAACTCTAGATACCATACTATTTCCAAGAAATTGTTCCATAATTAGTATATCTCAAATATCCTCTAAAGATTTTCCATGGTTTTAATAAAATAATCTAGTTTAAAGCAGACCCAAATTTGAGGAAGAATGTGGGTTATTCTGATTTCTGGTATCCCCTATATTCTGAAATCAGCATGATCCTGTACCTCTGAAGTTGTCTGAACTGTTCTTCTCAGTCTAACTCAGACCAATTTCACTGAAATGATCATTTTGAAGAGTAACCCTAAAGTCTACTGTTAGAAGTGTCTCTCATATGAATGCAACTTTTTAGAAATAAATGATCAACCCTGTTAAAAACTATCTACAGCTGTAGGGTCGTCCCAATACAAATGCAAACTGACTTTCTGTAGGTCATAGTTTTATGAGTGCATATCATCTAACCCCTCAAATGAGCTTTCATTTATTCAATTAAGTGTTAGTATTTTGGAATGTATTTAAAAGATTGAATGCCTGGATTTAAATTCTGTTCTAGAAGTTTGACTGTGAGTCACCTTTGAAAATTGTTTGACCTCTCAACACCTATACTTATTTATAAAAATGATGATGATGACGATTAGATTTATCTGATAAAATTCATATAAAGCATTTTGAGCACTGTGACACATATTGACCACTCAGTACAAGCTAGTTATTTTTAATATGTCAGCCTTCATTTTTTCTACCTGTTCTATATTCTTAATCACAGTTAAGCAGATATGCATTTAACTCAGTAGAACTTTTTTGTTAATGTCTTGAAACTAACTCAAGTGAGTGTACTTGGTTGAATAGATAGAGCAGGGAAATATTTACTTCAGAGAAATTTTTTATCTGTTATATCTCGAAGTTGTTTCTAAACTGGAAAATGTTCAGTTGCTTATTTTACCTTAGAAAAGAGCCTTAAAATTAAAACTAATCTTAATCATCGTTGCTTAAAACTATGGATGGTTGCATGGTGCACATTATAAAAGGTATGACACAGAAGTCAAGTAAAAGCTTATATAAAAATCATAGTTGAAGGAAACATAAAATTCTTAAAATCTGAGGCAGAATAACAAAACCTTTTGAAATTAATAGGACCGGTTCCTACATTTTCAGGCTTTCTAAAATCACATTACTTTTCTGAGCCGGGCACAGTGGTGCATGCCTGTAAGTTTCAGCCTATAAAGTGACTGGGGCTAGGGATCGCAGTTCGAGTCCTGCTCAGGACAACATAGTGAAACATAGTGAAACATAGTCCCAAAAAATAGCTGGATGTGGTGGCGCCACCTGTAATCCCAACTACCTGGGAAGCTGAGGCTGGGGATTGCTTGAGTCTGTGGTACCACGGGCAACGGGAGCCTGCGGTTCCACGGTCAAAAATAGTGAGATCCAGTGTCAAAAAAGAAAATTAAATTAAATTAAAATCAAATCAAATCACATTACTTTTCTTATTACTAATGAAAATGAAAATATTGATGCTATCATTTCTGTTTAACACATTAAACTTATTTCAATTATTTTATAAGTTGTATGAAGCTTATTTGGGGACTCATTAATGATACAGGGTAGTGACACAGTTAAAAATTCTAATGACTATCCGGGCACGGTGGATCATGCCTGTAAGCCTATGAAGCCCCCCGGGCTAGGGATTGCGGTTCGAGTCCCGCCTGGGGCCCAGTAGCGAGGCCTAGTTCCAAAAAACAGCTGGGCGTTGTAGCATGTGCCTGTAGTCCCAGCTACCTTGGAAGCTGAGGCTGGGGATTGCTTGAGTCCATGGTACCCTGGGCAATGAGAGCCTGCGGTTCCACGGACAAAAATAGCGAGACCTAGTCTCAAAAAAAAAAAAAAAAAAAAAAAAAAAAAAAAAAAAAAAAAAAAAAAAAAAAAAAAAAAAAAAAAAAAAAAAAAAAAAAAAAAAAAAAAAAAAAAAAAAAAAAAAAAAAAATTCTAATGACACCAAAATACCTTGGTGAGCAGAACCTGAGAGAAAGACCCTGTGAGAGAAAATGGGAATTGGGAAAAAAAGCAGATAAAAAAGATGAATGAGGAGAGAAGGAAAAAAGGAGAATGGCGGACTGAGAGAACAGGCTCATGTGGCCTGAACAGGGAAGCTCCCTAGAAGATTGAGCTGGTGGTGGCAAAGAGCCAAGGTGGGAAAGTGGCCAGCAGAGAAGTAGCCAGTTTGGAATTGGATGTCAGAATGGCAGGCCAGGGGTGACCAGGGGCTGCTGAGGGCAGGCCTGGTAAATTTGGCCAGATGTCACTGAAGACAGGCCTGATAAAGGAAGTCTGTAGAGTCACAGCATGGTGGCATATTTGGAAAGCTGACTTTGTGTCAGCATCTGTTGTAAAAGTTTGATGAGCCTTAGAGAAGCCACAGCTCAGAACACTGGAGAGAGAAAAAGCAACAAGGAGGAGGACTGGACTTTGCAGGGTGCCATCCTCAGGTTTGAGGGGGCACCAGGTTAGATATGTGTCTGGTATTTTGGGACAAAACAGTACTTGTGGTGAAATAATTGGCCACTTGTGGCATTAAGGACTTTTTGTTTTCCTGGTTAATTCCCCTTGTTAATAAAACCCTGTTGTTAAATTGCATTTGTCTGGTAACTGCTCCACGTGGGTGGTATGGACCTGAGGGAAGCTGATTGGCAGAAGCCACATTTTAAACGTGGTTTGCTGGTTGGAGGCTTCTGCCCCACCTTTTTGATCCCATGGGGGGGGGAGGGTATTTGCATTTGTTTTGTAATTTCATGTACTTTTCAAAATTTTGTTCTAATAATAAACTCAATCTATTGTTTTACTTTTTAAGCATTAAAATTGGGCCTTCCAATCATAAATATTTATGCTATTAGTTTAGAAAATCTAATTTTAAGAAATGCAGGGATAAAATCAACCCTAAACAGATACAATTTTTTTCTTTTTTAATTGATTGCACATGTGTGTATTTTTCACATCATTGTCTACATCAAGGTTCTCCCAACACCTTGTCACCCATGAACCATCATCTTAATCTATTTTGCCCATCCCTCCCCGGATTTTAGCTCTCCATCTTTGCTCTTTGCTTGGTTCTGCTAACAGTTTGTTGGTTTTAGGTTTTAACCTATCCTTTGTTTGCTAAATAGACACATTGTATATCAAAACTGAATTCTCAAATACATATGAAAGAATTACACTGAAAAATATACTTATTCCTGTATTGTGTTTATTTTTTTTTAATTTCCTCCCCCATCCCTATGTTAACAATTTAAAGAATGATGAGTGAAGGTCCACCGCCATCATGAATGACACAGTAACTATCCGGACCAGAAAATTCATGACCAACCGACTGCTTCAGCGGAAACAAATGGTCATTGACGTCCTTCACCCTGGAAAGGCAACAGTACAGAAATTCGGGGAAAACTAGCTAAAATTACAAGATGACCCCTGATGTCATCTTTGTATTTGGATTCAGAACCCATTTTGGTGGTGGCAAGACAACTGGCTTTGGCATGATCTATGACTCCTTGGATTATGCAAAGAAAAATGAACCCAAACATAGACTTGCAAGACATGGTCTGTATGAGAAGAAAAAGACCTCAAGAAAACAGCGAAAGGAACACAAGAACAGAATGAAGAAAGTCAGGGGGACTGTAAAGGCCAATGTTGGTGCTGGCAAAAAGTGAGCTGGAGATTGGACAACAGAAGGAGTAAAGATTCTTCAGTGACTTTACCTGTGTCTCTCTGGTGATTGTGCAGATTTTTCATGAGAGGATAAATAAAACCTTTTATGTAAATAATAATAATAATAATAATAATAAAAGAATGATGAAACAAATTTGTTTATTCCAGAAGACTCTTTGAGAAAAGCATCTCTCTGGTTATATTAGTACTAGATAAAACTTTATATAAATTATTATCTGAAAAAGAACAAGCATAGTATCTGGCATATAATAAGTCCTTAGTATATATTAATTATCATCATTTTCCATCATATTCTGTTAACCTGCTATATAAACAGTGCTAGCTTTTCATTATTTGTTTTCATCTTGAATATAAACTCCTTGATCAAGTGAAACAGAGTACACTTGTTTTGTGTGCTAGGAATATGCTGAATAACTATTTTTTTAGATTCTTCTCCCTCCCAAGCATGCCCCCTTTTAATTTAATCATAACTCCACTTTAACACGGTGATTAGTAATCTGTTTCTTCCTATGTTTAACTCTATAAACATAGTAATAGCAACTTTTTCTACACTATAATTACAATGTTAACTGTTTCTAATGTAAGATTTAATAATAAAAAATTCAATGAACATTTAATTGGCTACCAGAAATAAAAGATAGCAGAACTGTATTTCTCCCTTGATGGAGCACTCGGTATTATTTGTAGCATTGGAAGTGCTATTCTCATACATGGACAATAAGTATTAAAACCAAAGTAGTTTTTTATTATTTTCTTTGTTGTTGCTGTTATTTTTCTCAAGCATAAACTCATAATTAGGCAGAAAATTTTCCAAGAAATTTATAATTGTTTGTCTTTTAAGATATAATAAATATCTTAATTGCAACTATTCTCCCCAAATTAAATTGTACAAAAGTTGTATTGTTATAGTAATCTGCACCTTCAAAATAAGAAAATTGCTCTTGCCCACCTATGATGTAATCATCAAAAAAAAGTTTTCATTAGTTTATCAGAAATTAGATTGTATGTAAAAGCAACAGTTACCTTCAAGATGAATGCCCTCTTTTTTCCAGTGAATTCAATCAGTTTATTGGTCAGTATGAATGCACAATTTTCAACAATATTAAAAAATATAATCCTGTAAAAAAATATGTCTATTCTTAACATCTCAGCATGCACATAGAAAAATCATACTTTATAAGTTAAGTGCATGTGAAAATTAAAAATTAGAACTTGATGTTTTCAAAGTAAACATTTCTAAATTTACTCTTTCCATACTTGCCAAAATGTCTATGCATTTGACTATAAGACTTTGATTTCTCAGTAAACTCTATCATTGTACTAGTTTATTCTACTATTAAATCTTCATATATATATATATTACTTCATTTGTCCACATTCATCTTATGATCTCATCTTACACTTAAATGAAAAATATATTTGAATTTATCACAATTCAAAAGATAAAGTTAGAATTCTTGTGATAGAGGTGATATTTTCTCCAAGAAGCTTTCTAAACATGAAGGTTCAAGTAATGAGTAGTCTTTTTAGCTATATGCATTCAAACTACAATCTATTTTCTAATTGTTATTTTCCTCTAGAAGATTAATATAGGGTTTTAGGTAGATGTTATATTTGATGAATTTTCATTGATGATACAGAAAGCAAAGTAAAAAAAAAATTTTTTGAGACTAGGTCTCACTATTTTTGCCTGTGGAACTACAGGCTCACATTGCCCGGGGTACCACAGACTCAAGCAATCCCCAGCCTCCGCTTCCCAGGTAGCTGGGATTACAGGTACATGCCACCACACCCAGTTATTTGGGGGGGGGGGAAACCAGGTCTCGCTTTGTTGCTCTGGGCGGGACTCAAACCGTGATCCTTGGTCCCTACCATGACCTCCTAGGCTGCCGCTTACAGGCACATGCTACCATACTTTGCCTGGCAGCAAAGTAAAAATTTTAAGGTGGACCATGAGATAACTTTTTATCAGATTGAGAAACTTTTCAAAAACAGGAAGGAAATGATTCCTTTGCTCTTCTAAGATTGCTCTCCTTATTTCTGTAATACTCTAATCAAAGTGATTTGTGATGGATCAACTTCAAAAATGCAAGAAAATGTGCGCTATCTCTCGGTGTTTGTTACATGCTTGGAGTTACAAATAATATATAAGATATTCATCTGGCAGGACATTACAATAGCCAGAAACATGAAGTAAAATTTTAGGGAACTAACTCGGGATGTTATGAAGTTTTAAGATGTACTGAGCAGTCTCTCAGTGTCCAGTGCTATCATCTAAGTACCACTCAACACATCTTGAGAGTATACACATGAGATTTTTCTTCACGAGGAAAGGATACAATGCATGTCATCTGTGGGAGGAAGGTTTTAACCAAAGCATTGTCTGTCAGGTCAGACAATATAAAAGCATTCAATCCCTTGGGGCAAAAGTCAAGAAAGAAAAACTGAATGAAGGAAAATACGTGAAGTCACTCTGAGCATCCTTTCTTACCATTTCTCCATCCTCCAAAGAGTGAGGAGTCTAACATAAAAGAATGTGCGTGAGTGAACGTGTGTGAGTAAATATTAATTCACAAAGAGCATTTCCATTTGACCACAGCACTCCTTTATTTGTTTATTTGTTTGTTTGTTTGTTTGTTTGAGGCTAGGTCTCACTATGTTGCCCAGGGAACCACAGACTCTCGTTGCCCGGGGTTCCCCAGACTCAAGCAATCCCCAGCCTCAGCGTCCCCGGTAGCTGGGATTACAGGCGATGCCACCACGCCCAGCTATATTTTGAGACTAGGTCTCGCTATGTTGCCCCAGGAGGGTCTCCAACCCGCTGACTCAAGCGATTCCCAGTCTCAGCCTCCTGTTTTAGGCTTGGAATTAAAGCCACATGCCACTGAGGCCAGCTCACAGCACTAGTTTAAGTGGTAGTGGTCTGAAATTATTGCTGACCTCAATAGACACAATACTGTTTTTCACACCATTGGAACTAACATTTAATGTACATGTCAAATATTTCTCAAATACTTAAAATGTTTTTTTTATAACTGAGGCAAATTCACTAGGGTTTGGTTTTTTTTTTTAAATTACACTTACAGAAGAGTAATATAAATAGAACAGAAATTTTTAATATCCTTCACCCAGCTTCCCATAATGTTACCATCTTATTATTAATAAGATCTTAGAGTCACAATTCAATTAGTAAACCAAGAAGTAACAATGATCCCATATCATTTAATTTACAGACATTAGAATTTTACCAGATTTTCCACTAATACCTTCTTTTTTCACCAGTTTAGGATCCAATCTAAAGTCTGATGTTGCATTTGATTATCTTTCATTGTATAATCCTCTAAGCTGTGCTAGTCCCCCAGTTATTTCATTGTTTTTACCACTTTTGAAAAGTACAAACCAGATAGTTCTTAGATGTCCAATTTGTGTTTGTCTTAGGCTTTCTCACAGATTGATATTATACTTTTTGTGGTTAAAGAAGTGATGTGTCCTCACTTTATCATATAATGGTGACATATAACTGTAATGCTAACTCTACAAATAGGTTTAAATGATATCTTTAAATGATAAGCTTCTCTGTTGGAATGTTAATATTTTCCTTTCGTAATAATAAATACATTGCATAGGAATACTTTTAAACTATATAAATATTCCATTTCTCAACATTAAATTTTTAGCACGTACTCAATGGTACGTGTAAAGATAGATATAGGAAATTTACTGTGGTATTTATTTATGGTGACTTCCTAGCTCCCTTATTCCTTGTAGATATATTAATTCATATTTTATGTAAAAAGAATAATTGCTTTTTTTAGTTTTTGTTAATTTATCTTTTTTATTTTTTTATTTTAATTTATACATATATATTTCACATCAATCTCTTCATTGAGGTCCCCCACCACCTCCCCAAGAATAATTGTTTTTTTGACTTATATGTTCCAGTCCACATATTTGTAAGGTTTTATTATTTTAATCTAAGGATAATTCAAATCTAGAATTTTTTGGCTTAATCTTTTGTTGGACCAACTTTGGCCACTGGAATTTTTAAACTTAGTCTTTGAAATGTATTCATAACTCCCTGATCATTTCTAAACTGCCATGTTACATTTGACAGTTTATCTCATATTTTTCCTGCCTTGGTTCTTCCTGGCATTATTTCTCCATAGAGTCCTAGTACTTTTTTTTTTTTTGGAAAACCATACTTATTTTCTAAGATCTAAATGCAAACTATGCTCATTGCCACTAGGATATCATTATTTCTATACTTTCCCAGAGAATAGAGCTAGGAAATATATGTATATTTAATAACACATGAATATGCACACCTATTTATGTCTAGCCATCTATCTAGCCATCTGCATATGTATCAAAAATATGAGTTCATGCTGATACATTTTATCCCAATTTAACATTAGAAAATGAGTGTTTCCTCACTTTTATTTGTAACTTCCCTAACACTGAAAAACATGATTCTTGTTATTAATATTATATTTGTTTGATTGCACCTAAGAATAATATGAAATATTTTCAGAATTGTTCATTTATACCCATGTAAGAAGCAAATGTATTAAACAGTATACCATTTATGGGAAGCTCGTTTCTTGTTTTGTTTGCCTTTTGTCAAAATACTGCTTTCTTTTTTTATTTTTATTTTTTAATTTGATTGCACATGTATATTTGTGTATATGTATATATATGTATTTATATATACATATATTTTTCACCTCATCGTTTACCCTGGGGTTGTCCCACCATCTTATCACCTGTGAGACATCTTAATCTCTTGCGCCGTCCCCCTCCCCTGATTTTATTATCCTCCCCCTCTCTTGATCTGTGCTTCAGTTCTGTTGAAGCTTTTAAATTATTCTTGTCCATTTGTTTGTTTGCTTTCCCTCTGTCCCTCATATAAGTGAGACAATCCCATATTTCTCTTTTTCTTTCTGGCTTATTTCTGCTAACATGATTCCTTCTAGCTCCATCCATGTTGCTGCGAATGACATGTTTGTCTTCTTTGATTGCTGAATAATATTCCATTGTGTAAATATACCACATCTTTTTCAACCATTCATCAATTTTGGAGCATTTGGGCTGTTTACATGTTTTGGCAATTGTAAATAGCACTGTGATAAACATACAAGTAACAATGTCCTCGTGAATTTGTGTTTTTGTTTCCTTTGGGTAGATTCCCAGTAAAAGGAATACAAATAGGGAAAGAAGAAATAAAGCTATCATTATATGCAGATGATATGATGCTCTATATAGAAAACTCAAAAATATCTGCAGAAAGGATAATTAAAATAATAAACCAGTTCAGTAAAGTAACTGGATACAAAATCAACACACAAAAATCAGTGACCTTCTTAGATACAAAAAGTCAGTCAGAAGAAGAAGCAATAAAAAAACATGCCATTTACCATCGTACCAAAGAAAATAAAATACCTGGGAATAAACCTAACAAAAGAAGTGAAAAATCTATACAAAGAAAACTATAAAATATTTATAAAAGAAACAGAAGACAAATAAAAATGGAAAACTATCCCCTGCTCAAGAATAATGCTTTCAATTGTTACATGTTACTTCTTTTATCCCCACCCTCATCTGTGTAGTTATTTTATTTGTTTATAATAAACTTAAATTAGGTTTAATTTTTACTATTTGTTTTAATTTTCAATTATCCTCACTTTCTGGATTATTTGATTACTTATTTATTGGGGATATATGTTAAATAACATCTAGATCTGAAAGTAAAGTTAAATTAAGAATGTATTTTCACAAAAGTTTTGCTTCTCCAGCCCCATACCATGTTATCATTTCTTTCTTCTAACCATCCTGCATAACTCATTATCATCTGTAAACGATTTCTTTAGTCTCTTTTGTATTCTTCCTCTATGTCTTTTCTACACATGAACAGATAAATAGACATTCTCTAATATTTTCTTCTTGCTTCAATGGTCACATACTTTCTGCACTTTTTTTTCCACCAAAATGTATATAATGAAAAAATATTTTTCATTCTCATTTACAGACACTCCATTATATAATGTATCATACTTTACTTAATACTTTCCTATATCTGGACACTTAGGTTGTTTTCAATATTTTGTAAGTACAATAAAAAAATTAAAGAATTCCAAGTAAAAGAATATGTTCCTCTATCCTAAGGATATAGCTGAGAAATCTTTGAGACTCTTAAACAAACAGGGCACTGAGAACATGGTACCTCAAGAGTTACAGGTCAGGGACAATGTGTGTTTGCAGAGCTTCAGATTCCCAGGTTCTGTGCATGATAAGCAGAGCATCCAAAATGTCCACATGCTTAATTGCTGAAAATACAGAAATCAAAAGAGGACTAGGATGATGGCAGAGTGAAACCAGATTGTATAACCAGAAGCAATGATCAACTTTACAGTCAGAAAAATACTACAGAAAAATATTCAAATGGGTCAGGCACTCAGTTAACTCCACTGAGAAAAGCTTGTGTCCATGTGGAATGAAGTTTCTCTCAGCAGAGAGAGCAGGGTATAGAGAATGATACGAAACACTTGTGTCAGACTTTTTGCTATGGAAAGCTTCCATCTTGGAAGGCAGGTTAGATAGCAGAAACTCTTCGAGGAGACTCTTTGAAGAGACTTTTTGCATTTGAAATCAAATGAATGTTACCATACAGAGAATATTATGTTTTGCTGTGTAATGAATTACCCTAAAGTTATTGGTTTAAAACTACAAACATTTTATCTCAAAATATTTGTCTTAATCATTCTGGAATGGCTTAGCTGGGTGGTTCTGGCTTTGGGTTTCACATGAGATTGTGAACAGAAGGTAGGTCAGGGCTCATGTTATCTGATGTCTTGATTGGGGCTTCAGCATCTGCTTTCAAGCTGCTCCCATAGTATTTATCAGGAGGCTTCTCTTCCTCACCAGCCATTGGTCAGCAAACCTCAGTTCCTTACCACACCATTCTCTCTATGGACATTTCAACTGTGTTCACCAGGTGATGCTTACCTTCCCCCATGGTGAGCCTCACCAGAGGAGGAAGTAAGAGGGACTACAAGACATGTGCGTGCTAATCTCATAAGTTACAGATTGTCACACCCACTTGATATTTTACTTTAGAAGCAAGTCACTAAGTTAGTCAACATTCAAGTGGAGAATAGGGCTCCACTTTTTGAAGGGTGGAGTATCAAAGAGTTTGTGGATATATCTTAGTATTACAACAAATTTTTTTTAAACTGGGGTAAATGAGCTACCTATAATTTATAATTAACAAACTAAAATTTATTTTCTTTGTAAACAGGGCTTAGGCTTAGAGCAAGAGTAATGCATAACAAAGAAAACTAAAATAGGTGACAAATTGTCATCCCTGCTTCAAGGTAAAGCTAGATCATTGTGAGCTAAAGTACTGAAAAAAGACTATATGCATTTATCATTAGCTTTTAAAAATTGGAATAAATACTACCTCTATGAAGTCACTAATGGTATATAACCTCTTCTTTTATCTTTACCACAAATAAGAATGGAGAATGGTTTAAATTCTCATTGTCAGGGTTCTTGAATTTTAGAGTATAAAATATCTTAGGTTATAAATAATAAACTTTGGCAGAAATATGTGAATTTGTATATACCTCACTTTGAATTTCACTTCTAGTTACTTACTAGTTTTGTGTGGAAGTTTCTTTATGTCTCAGTCATATATGCATATAGGAACACTATGTCCCATTTGTACTATTGCCATATTACTAAAAAGCCTGGTAAAATACCATAACATAAAGCTACTCAATATTGCATAAATATAATTATATTGATACAGTTTTAGCATTGAATTTTCTAATCCATATTCTGTTCTATCCATATTCTGCAAAGTGTTATACATGAAGAAATACAATCACATGGTACCTAGAGGCAAGACTGGTCATCAAGTTGATAAATGGAACTCATGAAATATATTCCTTAATGTCTGCAGTTAGAATGTATTTTTTTTTTATTGCCAAGGAAGATTTCTGAGCTTTAGAAATTCTGATACTGAACTCAGATAATCTTAAATGAAAATTACTGGTTCCATAGTTACTAGCTTTGTGACACTGGGTAAATCTCTAACTTCTCTGTGTCTCAGTTTCACCATTTATGTAATAGAAATAATAATATGATTATGTCTGTTGGGAGGAATAAATTAGTTAATATATTAATTAGGTGGAAACTTGGAATATAGGAAGTACTAAATAGATGTTAACTTTTCATCGTATTTGAATGAATGAATGAATCATAATTCATTATGATGATTGTGTATTGATTATGATGATTGTGGTATCCATTTTACTTTTGTTGTTGTGGGGGAAAATGAGATGTGAATATTCAAAACAAAACAAAATATTGTTGTTAGCTCAGATGTATTTTAAAATATTTCCTATGAGGTTTTTGTTAATTAGAAAAAAGTAAGGAAATATTTTAATTTTTTTAACTCCTAGTCACTGGAAAGAGAAATGAATCTCTAAGAGACTAAATGTTGTATGCAGGTAAATTCAGAGCTAGAAATGTTAAAAACTATTTCAATATTTATGAATCTGGATGTATAAAATTAGACGTATAAAATTACATGCTAATCATTTTGAGGTCAATCTGAATAGAACGCTTTGAGAAGAAACGCTTACAGCTGCTTCTGTGGCCATGTCCCAGAGCAATCAGTTGCCTATCTCTCTGCCCCTTTGTACTCAGTGTTCCCCATCTCCCTGCTCTCTTTTCCAGTATCAGTCCAAATGTGCTAATCACTGTTCAGGGTTCTCACCCAGTTCCTTAGTTACAGTGATACATTAAGACCTTTAACCAGAGTTGATGTTCCAGTGTTTAGAGAACTTGCCAAGAGGCTAAACATTACATATAGCCAAGAAAGCTTACTCTAAACTGAAGGAAAGTAAAATTAACTTTTTCATGAACTATTTATAAGAAAGCTTGATTCAACGGAAAATAGTATGCAAAAAACAAAATATACAGTCAATCATCACTGGAAAATTATGAAATTTAAGCTGGGAGGTTTTAACAGTAACTAGTTTCCATGATAACCTTTTCTGGTCAGCAGAATTCTAGAATTCTACAATATAAGCCACCTTAGGTTTAATAATACTGAACCTTGGAGAAAGAAGTAATCTAAGTGAACAAATAATGCCCCAACTACACCTAATGGAAAAATATCAGTCCAAGTCTAAATATCATTTCATCTTCCTGAGACTATGAGAATGGTCAAATTTACAAAAAAATACTCAACTTGTTGCCAGATTTTAGTACATATATATGTACTAAGATCTAGTACATACATTTTATACACACTTCATGTTTTCCTTAAAATTCATCTTCTAATATTCTCAAGGAGGCCCTTCACTTGTTTTCAGGAACAAGTTTTGAAATCAGGTCAAAGCAAGAGGGGTGCAAAAAACTTACAAGCCCCACAGGTCCATATCACCCATGCGTAGCAGTTGCCACTCACAATGCAGTTTACAAGGGATTTTATTAACAAGGAAAGTTAACCAAGAAAACTATTAACAAGGAAGGGTAACCAAGAAACAAAAAGCCCTTGAAGCCACAAGTGGCAAAGTGGCAGTTATTGTACCCTAATCACCATTCTCAGTACTAAAGGTCCCAAAGACACAGTCCAAGATGGTGCCCCTCCAAACCTCAGAGGTAGGCATTTTCACAAAGTCCAGTCCTTTCTCTGGTGTCTTCTCTTTTCTCTCCAATGTTCTGCACTGCTCCACTTCTCCATGGCTCTTCAAACTTCTTCCAAAATTGCTGATGCACAAAAATAGCTTTCAAATCCCTGGCCATCACCAGGTACCAACTTTCCAGGCCACCTTGTTGCAGTCCCACACTTTCCATACTGGCCACTCCACTGACTATTATGGCTCCTTGTCACCACCAGTTTACTCTTGCAGGGGGCTTCTGCCCAGCCTGGTCACTCAGGCTACTCTTTACCTACCTGCCATTCTCTTCTCTCATCTCCTAAAAGTTCTCTCTCTCTCTCACTCTTTCTCCTCCCCCCAAAAGTTCTGTTTCTCCTCTCCCCAACAGTCTGTCTGTTCCACTAGTCTCTGATCCTTGACTTTTTATCGACCCTGTTTCTGGTCCCCCTTCCTGTTCCAACTACTACTTCTGGCAGTTTAACTGTCACACCCAAGGGGGAGAGGCTAGCTGCACTGCCCAATGGGGGTGGGGCACCTAGTTAACTGCCACAAGGGGGGAGGGACTCCCAGTTTCCGTTTCAGTGCTACTTTAAATCATTGCTCATTTTACAGAAGCCCCTGATAGAGACAACACAGCACCAGTTTTACTGCCTTTCTTTACCATCACTTCTGGTCCTTCCAGAAATGGAATTTGAATAGAAAACCAGCAGACTGAAAAATTAAGTATAATATAGACCTCTGCCTAACTCCAGGTGAAACTTTGATGGTATTACACAATGTTAATGCTTTAAACTAATTTATACTAAAATGTTAATGACTACCATATAATATTTTATTGTAAATGAAATATATAATACCTCAGTTTAATAGAAAGATAAAGTGATTTTTTGGACTGTAAAGTTACTGTAAGAGATTGTATGGATGCTGTAATCTTATGGTAGTAAAGAATTTACCTTAATGTTACAGAGTCAATTTACATAATTACAATTGTTCACAATTTACAAAATTAAAATTGTTCACAAAAGGAAAAAAATGTAAAGAAAAGGTGAGCTAGTCTTCCCACTTTTAGTAATTAGACCTCCTCTCGGGTAAATCCTTAAAGGATTTACTATAAGCTTTAAAATGGGCTTATTATTTTGTGTGTATCTTAAATGATAATCATAAATAATAAGCATAAGACACATTTTCTAGAAATGCTTCTTGAAGGAATTTGACCTCTAATCTTTACTGAAGTGAATTTACTTTACGTTACTAAGTGAATAAATATAATGTATTTCTTTGCCTTTAGCTCCTAAACATGAAGGAAAACACTTTCACCTTGAACTGTAATCATCTGGTCCTCTAAAAGTCATCACTGGAGTAGTAGAAAGTAATAGGCACTGTGGCAACTAGACAAAGAGGATAATTTCAAAACTAAGATAAATTAGAGTGGAAGAATCTGGTAGCCCATTAAGTAAAAACTATCTTATGAAAGATGATTAATTCTCATATAAAATAAAGTCTTTGTGGAAGTTAGCTTGTTAATTCTGTACACTATAACTCTATAATGGTATTTTTTACAACTTAGTCTAGAGAAGTTCCCTTAGAAAGAGAGCAACATGTTTCAAATTTCATTTCTTGCCCTTTTTGTGTGCACCACTCATCATAGAAGAAGGTGTTCTTATTCTGAGGTCTTTTTATTTAAGAAAAAGAATAGGTTTCTCAAACTAGAAATGGACCCGTTCTAGGAATTTACCATTTAGACATACATAAGTCATTGTCTGTAACTTTAAAGGATTTTTAAAAGGTGACTTGAATTGCTGCCCATTCTACTGATATGAAGAAGAGAGAAGAACCCTATTCTTCTTGAAGTTCTCAGTATCTCAAACCAAACACAGCAGTTTGAAATAGTTCAAAATTTAAAAAAGAAAACAGAGAAACAGCAGAACAGTGTAGTTAGTTAGTGAGGTGCAGCCAAGATGACTGTACTAACACGATCATGTGCACCTTCTCTATGATAAAATTTTCTTACTGTTGACATATACTTAAGAAAGCTCAACCAGTTCAGAACCTATTGAAAATATTAAATTTTTATCCAAAGATAAAAATTTAATTTCTTTTAAATACAAAACAATCTACTTCATAATGTTCTATAAAATGGTGAGTTTGTCTTACAAGTTTTTCATTTAGTATGACTGTTTATAAACTGGAAATCTGGACTTTGTTTTAAGACAACTCACATTCCAACTGAAAATTTTGTTTTGATGATTTCAATTTCTTTAAAAGATTAACCTTTTCAAGAAAAAATAAAGATTTGATATCAAACGATCTTGAAAATATAATGCCTTTAGCTATTTAAAGAGATTGGAAATTTTGTTAGTAGACTTTTAATCATTTAAAACAATGAAGAGAGTATCTTCTATTCATTTTCAATAGAACAAGAGAGTATTAAAACGAGACCATTCCATCAGAGAAGCTTGATTATTTCCTCAGTGTTTTAAATTATGCATATGATTGGTGACACAAATACATGTTTAAGTGGTTGCAAATTTAAAAAATCAATATTCCCAAAGAACTAAAATTATGCCCAATCATAAATAACAAATTAATTCACCTGCATATTTTGATCTACAACTTACCCTATGAACATGAACATTTTATAAAAGGGAAATATCTTTTCACATCAACTTGTGTTCATTATATTTCATGCAAATATAGTTCAAATCAAACATAAGCCTTTCAAAGAGAAAAAAAATTAGAACTATTCACTATTCTTTTCTTTTCCAGATGATCTGGTGTGATATGTGGACTGCCATGTTGCACCAAACCCACAGCAACCAGGACTCCATTGTTCCCCAGGGAAACGTAACCTATGCGGGAATGTGATGGTGCACTCTGCAAGGAACGTGGAAAATAGCGTATGTCACTACTGTACAGTATACAACAGACAATTATGATTCAACTGTCCAAATTATAATCAGTTTGACAAATGTCCACAAGCGTCTTCATTCTATTTTATATTTTCCCTAAGACAAGGCAATCACACAACCAGACAATTCCATCAGGGAAGCTTGTTAGCTGCTTAGTCTGTTAAACCCTGGTTGCCATAGCATCTAGAGTTGAAAAAGCTGCAGATTGGCATGAAAAAGCATGTCGACAATTGCCCTGTCACAGCATGCAAGCCAGGTCTGCTCAAAGGCAGCACACTACAAGTTTTCTTTCCCAGTTTGCACTACCCCATGCTGTTTAATAATATCCATTTACTGGTATTGGGATTGATCTAGCACAGTGTAAAATTCACATCTAGTGAGACTTTGCTTTTCACATGGAGTGAAATTCTTTAACAAATGGGAGTATGGCAATTAATTTAGAAATATAATACTGTATATGCTATAAGAAGTATATTTAGATTTAATAGAAAAACTGTCCAAAATTTTAATGCACAGTTCTTGAAAGAGCCAAACAGTTTTACTTGGCAATTTTTCAGTTGACTTTCTAGTCATTTCTGAAGGCTAGTTAGTCATACTTTGGAGATGTCAGACAGCATTCAAAATTTAGTATACGTTTTTTAAAAGTGTTTTAATCATGCATAGTCATTTCTTCTTTATGTGCATGGTATAATTTAATTAAGGATATACATTTCTAAAATAACTATAATTTAATTAAAGATTAATATCATGAACAGTGAAATTATAGTCTAGAGAGCAATGTGCATCAGTTTTGTTTTTTTTTTCCAGAGGGATCATATACTTAACGGTGATAAATTGCTATGTATTCTTAAGAAAGAGGGTTTCTACCAAAGGTTATTCAAACACCTGCCAACTCTCAGATATATACAGTGTATGGATTTTAAATAAAGTAAGCATGTTTACAAACAACCATTGTTAACTTACTGAAGCTACAATATGAAAATATCTTTATAAACTGAGCTTTTGAAAATAATTTTTGCTTAGAAGTTTATACTTGTATTATTATACTTATTTTTTTCTTCCAATACCCCCCTTCTAATCTGTCAGTTCACTTTAGTTTTCCTTCAGTGCCACAGAGAACAAATTTCCCTTCAGTGACACTCAAGAGCAAATTAAACTAGCAAACCAATAAGTACTTGAAATATAGTATTTTCTTTATTTTCCAAACTACATATTCTTTCCATTGATATTCAACACTTTCCTCTCTTAATACCATAATACAAATTTAACTAAATGGAAATGAACTCATTTTTGTTTACACATGAAAAAATTGATACTTTACCACAACACAAGGGAAGTTAATATTCAAAACAAAGTCACTGAAGTAATGATTATTTTTCATTTTCTTGAACTATTTGAAGAGCTCTTTTCCTAAATAAGACTATTTTAAAGAGAATATAACAACTAGATTTTATATAACCACATAGACATAGATATACCAATATGAAACTGGTGTCATTGAGTGACCCCCTTCAAACTGTAAATTTAAATCCTGCATTTTCTAGGAATTCTCAAAAAACTCAAAATCTTGGGATGATACTTGCTTCACATATGGTGTCCATGAATGTGTTTTCTTATACCACATCTTCCAGTTTTAAAAAAATGAGAGAAAAGCTGTTTACTTGTTAAAGGTCTTTTTATAAGTTTTGATGACTCAAAAACACCTTCATTTTAACACATGGAATTTGGCAAAGAACTTAACCATGTTACCATTTGAAAGACTTTGATATTTTGAAAAAGAATTAAAAACAACAGTGATTAAAACTTAAGTTGACTTTTGTGTTTAGAATATGCTTTTCTCAAATATTATTTTAGATTAA
Source organism: Uropsilus gracilis (assembly GCA_004024945.1). Classification (NCBI taxonomy): domain Eukaryota; kingdom Metazoa; phylum Chordata; class Mammalia; order Eulipotyphla; family Talpidae; genus Uropsilus; species Uropsilus gracilis. The sequence continues at coordinate 52,330 of PVHY01008218.1, forward strand.
AGATTTACTATTGAAATTTATCTCCCAGAATATTATTAATAAATTAAAGTTATAAATTTTCTAAATTAATAAACTTTACCTGAATGTATTGAGCTAAAATTTAGAACAAGAATCTTGGTATAGCATTACAACAGTCCAAACAAATAAATGTGTATGTCAAAAAGTTTTAAGAAATGTTAAAACAAAATTTCTTCTTATTATACTTTTCTGGAAAGATTATATTCAAACTTTCATTGACTTCTACTTCCTTAATTGCTGTGCAGTAAGGTGCAGTGCAATTCTTTAAGTTGGAGTAAAGTAGGCACCATCTCTTAATCACTTTTTTGGATATACATAAATTGGGGCACATAGAGATGAAATTGTATGTTTTAGCTTGGGGCTCTTTAATCAGGATACATCAAATCTTCCTTGTCACCCAAATAGTGCCTTTTTCTCTGATTTACAAATAGGTGTTATTCTTTACAACTGTGCTGTGTTGACATTATCTATTTCCACTACATTTAAAAAATTAATTACATATTTCCCTTTCTACCTGATTTATTTCCTATTCATTCTTATGCTCTGAAATTGGAAATTAAATGATTCTTTCTGAATTGCTTAGAATGTTTTCATATTGTTATACTTTTGAATATCCACTACAAATAATCTACCTATCAGTTATTTTAATTACTGCTGAACTGAAATTACACAAGAAAATATCAATAAACCAAATAGTCCATAAAATGAAAAAAAATTAAAAACTCGACTTGTGGTAGTGAATTAGGTGGTATCTTGCAATGTCATTAGTTCCTTTCATAATAGCAAAGGTATATCTTGTAATAAAAGTATTGTATTGCCTTCTTTTGTAAAATAAATGCATCCCCTTCATTCCCCAAATGAAATACTAACGCTCAAAATGTAGGTTTCATATAAGCACATGCATTCTTGTGTTAGGTAGTTCTTGTTTTTCTGGATGATTTTGCCTTATTCTGAAATTCTCTTCACCTGACTGAAAGCACATTAACTGCTAGATAGGCATCACACTGATGTCTCCATGCTGTAGCATACAGCCGTGAATTTGCTACGATCTGTTTAATCAGCAGTGTATTGATTTTCCGCAGCTTTCCTTCATTTTAGCCCCATAGCAGGCTTCTGTAATTTCCTTTGGACAAAGTGTAACCAAACTGTGCTAAGTGATGTTGATTTGCAGCAAAAGTAAAGGGGTAAATATAAATTAACAAGCTATAAACATTTTACAAGTGGGGAGTCAATAAAAACAGTGTCTGCAGTTTCTTTAAAAAAAATGATTTGAAGCAGATTGTTAACAAACGTGTCCAAAGAAACTGACATGAGTCTGAGAATAATTTTTGCGCTTTGTGATTAAGAATTGATCAGTCTAAAAGCCTCGGATGCAACTGAATCACCCATAAGCTGCTGGCCTGAAAAGGCTCAGCAGGGGCTGGTATTTGTTTGTTAAACTCCCATGATTCCAAGTAGATAATTGGTCTGTGAAGTTCATGGCAGAATCTGAATTTGCTTTCTTGCTTCCCAGCTGGCTGAGCACTGGTTTATAGACTTCTGTGTACAAATTTAGCCAGCAGCAAACCTCACATCTTTAATATAAAAGGTGTTTTGTTGTGTTTTTCAGGTGCTGAGTGGAAAGCCCACACTCCAGAAGCTCATTAAAAGGGCCAAGTTACAGTACAGGTTTATTTCTGTCACAGCGTTTCTGAAAACAGTGACAAGGATTAATATGTTTCTTTAGTACTGGAAAAAGCCTGACACAATCCCTTGTGAATTTGATCATCTGTTTCATTGCCTGTACAAGATTCAATCTCCTATTATATCCTGAAGTTACAGCTGTAAACTAATGCTGGTAAGAATTCATAAGTTATTACAGAAGCCTGGGGCAAAACTAATTGTTTTATTCAACAGTCACTTATTTATTATTTATTTCATACCCCTCTCCTGTCATCTTTTCCTCATTTCCTCCTCAAAGTCAAGATTATCTGACTCTTTGTCTGAATGCAATGAGCAAATATAGTGACATGGGGAGTTTTTGTTTTCAGAAGATTTCAAGAAAGTTGCAGATCAGATCAGAGTATTGTGGAAATGCGATCCATTACAAATTTGTTATAAAACTGTTCCTACTTTCTTTTTATTGACATAGAGATTATATATTTATTAAAAAAAGAAGAAGCATTATCATGTGACATTAGGCTTTATGTGCTAGTGGTTGCTATGTTTCTGGGACATGATTTGACATGTGGTACATGCAAATCCTAGAAAAGTGAATAAACTGTATAATATGATTCTGTTTTACATAAAATTAAAGAATCAAATTGCAATTTGCTATTTTCAAAAATTTGAAGTTCTAATAATATGCTATATTGATACTATAAAACAGGAACTCTCCATTGAAGAACCCATCTCTTGCACCATTCTCTCTCTCTCTCATATTCTCTATGTCTGTCATTATAAAAGAATATACCTTACCTACTAGTTTTATATTATGACAAGTTATATGCTACATTTGAATTTTAGATACAAAAATATGTGTATTCAGATTTTCAAACTTTATTCAAGTACAAAATAAGGCCCAAGCCAAAGGGTCCTAATTATCCATGTCTGTACACTTTGTAAGAATTGTTAGAAATTATTATGCAAGATTAGACTGAAGAGGTATAGCCATGCAATATTTTAGATTAGACAGTAAGCTTCCATTATTCTTAACAGAAGTTGTGTACTTAATTCCCTATGCACCACAGACATTTTAACCCATAATAACTGATTGTAAATACAGTATGAAACTAGCTAGAGCCTTATTTACACCTGCCAATTTGCTGCCCTCCAGCACTAAAAACAAAAACAAAATGGTAGCAGAAGAACTGCCAAGCAAAACACACTCTGCCCCTCATGTACACTCCTTTCTATTTCCACAAACAGAACCTTTTGCTTCTTGTTTTCCATCAACAAATTCAACTTCGGGATTTAAAATAAAGTCAAGGAAAAAGACATTTGCATGACATGACACTACAGAATAATCACTACAGTCTTCATACTATAAGCTTTTGATGGCACTTTCACGGAGAAATAACATATGCCATGCAATACATATATATTGCAGTGGCAGTCATTTATTTTTATTGAATAGCTATAAAATTCAAGCTCAGTTTTTTTCATACACTAAAAACCCAGGCTACTTATTAAAAATATGTCACATATAGTTTCTCTGATAAAGTTGCACTTTCTGTAGTTTTCATCTCCTGCACTTCCCTATAATTTCATTTACACAAATAATGACAACTCAATTATTTTTTCAAATTTTTCAGAAACTTAGACTTTTGTCAACATTTTTGTGGTTTCCCCTACTACCTTAGTTCAATGAAAATAGCTTCTGCTAAATGTGAGACAGTGTTTTATCCTTCTATTGTGGATAACAATTATTTGCATTATTATTGCATATATTATTTGGTTTACATATACTTAAGTAGTAACATATAGCATATAATAATGACTTGCATACATGATAATATGAATAATTTGTGCAGCAATAGCACCTTTTTCCAATGAACTCTAAACCTTTTTTTTTTTGGTAGTGAACTCTAGACTAAACATTTCAATACAGTGAGTACCAAAAAAATTTAATACATCTTGACTTTTTAAGATTTTTGAAAACAAATTTTATTTTTGATAGCAATAAAAGAAAGTTGGGGATGAGTCCATGAAGAGATTGATTGATAGGCCAAAATTAGAACTCAGTACTTTTCATTCTTTATAAATCATCTTTATATTTCATGACAAATATGATTTCCAAGGTTAACAAACACAATATGTGGAGATGTGTGTTTGTGTGTATGTGTGTTTCATCTGATAGTTTGTAGGATTCTGAAGACAAAATAATATTTAACTTTTAACCAAAAATAAACACATATTTGGTAAGCAGTTAATATTTATTAAATTGAAAAATATGATTCATTCAAAACATGGATTCTCAATATAGGCTATCTCATTATCTGAACTCCTGTCACCTATGACAATGATGTTGCTCAGTTTCCCAGGTCTGTTATTTCAAATTGTTGTACAAACTATATTTATTGGATCTTCTAATGTGAAATAAGTGAAGAAGAAGAGAAGATATATAAAATAAGAATAAAAAGCAAGATAGTAAACTGGATATGACAATCTTTATTTGTATGTTTCAATACTAAATAAATGAAAAGATATTAGATAAATAAAAAGATATTCAACATTTTAGGAGATAATACAGTAAAATTTCAAGAACTACCATTCTGTGCCTGGGTAAGTCTAAAAAGTACAGAATCCAGTGTAACATTAGTAAACATGAAGATAAAGAATACCATATACAACATGATTGCTATAAATTTGTAAAAGTGCTAATCAATCCATATCCTTCGATACAAATAACGTGAAAATATAAAGTTTTAATTTTGTAGTTCTTCAATTTAAGTAATTTTAATTTAAGTAACTTGAGGTTATTTATTTAATTTAAGTAACGTGAGGTCAAATTAAGTAAACAGTAGGTCCTATACTAAAATCTATAACAAATCTAATGCACATTGGTTAGTATAGTGGTGAGCATAGCTGCCTTCCTAAATCTATACCAAATCTATACTAAAATAAAAACTAAAACAGATATAACTAGTTAAAACAAACTGGAAAACCACTGTTATATAGCAGTAGTCAGAGATAACTGAATATTTCAATTATCAAATGCCTCTTAAGGACTACAAGGAGAATTTTTCACATTCAAATTAGAAGAATGTCCACAAAACATTACCATGACTACTTAGAAGTTGAGATTCAAATTATACTTTCTAGATTAGAAAAAATATTTTTGTTCCAATTTCTATTCTCAGGTATTAACTTCTAGAATAGGTAGGATTGAACCCTACCCTAAGTTAAGTTAAGTTAAGTTAAGAAGTTAAGTTATATAGGTATTTGATAGAAATCTGAGGCATATTTCTAAGGACAGAACTTACGACAGCAGTGTCAATTGGACACTTAAAAAGAACTGGATAGAATGATTAATGACTATAATCTCTTTGTTGACTTCTCTTTAAAGTGGTCTCAAGTTTATTTTGGTAAAAAAGTACTGTTCTGGGAAATGATCTCAAATCTATAGTTTTCATCTAACTTTGGGATTTTGTTGAGTGGAAATTATGCTTTATTTCCTTGCTTTCCTTTATTTTGCATTATATTATACCTTTTCATTCAAAAATGTTCAAACCAATTAATGAGAAACTTTAATATACTATCCTCTGTAGGTTCTGTGAGTTCCAGTAACTTTGGGAAGTTAAAATAAGTTAATGATAAAGTTAAACAAAGACTCTTGAGATCATATCTTATTTGTGCACATTGAATAAAATAAATCTATTATAGCAATTCATCCAGTTCATCCACAATATTTTAACTCTTTTATTCCTGACCATCAAACACTTGACCATGTTCAGTTATTTTTTTCATGCAAAAAAATATACATTCAATCAATATAGTTGTCATCAGTACAGGTAATGTATCTTAGGGAATTTTATAAATAACAAGTGAATAATAAGTATTTACATAGGATATACATAAAAATCCATCTCATTACAACCAATAATAATACGTAGATAATGGCACTTAGGATGTAACTACCTTGTTATACCCAAATTATAGTTATTTTTGTTGAGCATTTTCTTTGGAAATTTGAAGTTGTTTTTTGACTAATTGATTCTTCTTACAGGAAGATATTCCTTTCAGGAAGAAATTATAATATCAGGGTGGAGATTGACTCAAGTGAATTTCCAAGTCTTAGTCAACAATATTTATAAGTTCCATTTTCATTAGCTTGAGGGTCCTCAACAAAGACTTCCATGGTAGCTGAACCAGTCTGCACTCCCAACAGCAATAGGAGCCAACACTTGTTATTGCCCATTTTTTTGATATGGGTCATTCTTATTGGTATAAGATGGTATTTCAATGTGGTTTTGCTTTGCATTTCAGTGATTATTAGTGATGTTGAACATTTTTTCATATGCCTATTGGCCATTTACATTTCCTCTTTGGAGAAGTATCTTTAGTTCTCATCGTTTTGACTGGGCTTTTTGCTTTGCTTTTGTTAAGTTGTGTGAGTTCTTTGTGTATCTTTGTTATCAGATCCTTATCACTTTTGCAGAGAGCAAAAATTTTCTCCCATACAGATGGGTTTCTTTTTGGAACTAGCATTCAATCCAATGATCCCACTGGTGGGAATCTTCCCAAAGGACACCAAAACACTAATTCAAAAGGACACCTGCTCTCGAATGCTTATCACAGCAGTATTTACAATTGTCAAGATATGGAAACAACCTAAATGCCCCAAAACTGAATGAATGAAAAAGATATGGTATTCTTACACAATGCTTACACAATGGAATAGATTTCTGCAATAATAACTGACAAATATGAGTCATTTTTGATGACATGTATGGACCTAGAGGGAATCATTAGCAGAAATAAGTCAAAAAGCAAAAAAACAAAACCACATGATCTCACCTATAGATTGTTATCATCTATAGATATAGGAATAACAAACAAAAGGCCAAGAAAAACCCAAAATAAACTGACAGTGGAGCTGTGACAGGCTGCTAGGGAAAAGGTAGGGGTAGGGAGAAACTGGGGAAGGAAGGAACACAGGAAGATCAAGAGGAAGGCTCTCGAGGGATGGGGTGGAAGGAGAACCTCGGGGAGTGCAATGATGATGTAGTATATATGCATATATATAAACACATATAGATGTATACTTATATGCATGAATATGTAAACAACAAAATGATTAATAGAAAAATAATATTTATAAGGCCCTTATTCCCCCCCTAACAAAAGACTATATCAATGTTTATAAAGGAGCCATCCATAATGCGGAGTAAATGTGGAATTTCTGCCCTAAAACATATGTAAAAAATACTTAGATGGACAATTTTAGAGTTTTATTGGAATAATATTGCATTGTAACATTATATAAGTTTCAGCCATACATTGTCTAAAGCAACACACTTATATACAACATTAAGTTTATCATTCAATTCCAACTCTATCCCCCACATATAACTGACTCCTCCCCAATTTATCCTTTTCCTCTTCCCCCTGGTTGTCACTAATTTGGTCTTATAAAGTTTATTTTTGCTTTACTTAGATCATTTCCTGTGTATCACAGTATGAACTTACATGGTGTTTGTCTTTCTCTGCCTAACCATATCTTCTAAGTCTATGCATGTTGTTGCAGATAGCAGGATTCCATCTATTTTAGAGCTGAGTAGTATTGCATTGTATATCTATATCATAATTAATTTATTCAGCCATCTGTTAGTGGACACTTAGCTGGTTTCCAGCTCTTGTCTATTGTAAATAATACTGTCATAAGCATAGCAGTACATGTACCTCACTAAATTAGTGGTTTTGAATTTTATGGGAAAATACCCTTAAGTGATAGATGGATCATGTGGAATTTCTATTCTTAATATTTTGACCAATTTCCAAACTGCCTTCAATAATGACTGCACCAGTTTAATTATGTCATAGTTCACGCTTTCCATATTCTAACACTTGTTGCTTTTTTTTTTTAACTTTTGCATAACAGCCTTTCTCACAGGTGTGAGGTTATATTCCATTGATGTTTTGATTTGCATTTCCCTGATAAGAGCTGATGATCATGTACCTAGTGGTCATTTGTATATCTCCTTTAGTATCTATTCAAACCATTAGCCCAGTTTTAATCAGGTTTGTTTTTTTATTGAGTTGTATGCATTATTTATGTATTTTGATATTAGCCCTTCTCAGATATGTGATGTGCAAGTCCCATTCAGTAGGGTGTCTTTTTGTTTCAATGATTTTGTTTGCTTGTTTGCTAGCTGGGTAGAAGCATTTGATACTGTAGTTTATGTAGCACCATTTGAGGGGGTTTTTTTGATTCCCTTGTTGAAGTGAAGTTCTCAGAAACATTTCTAAAGTCAGTATCAAGGAGTTTATTCACTCCCTTCTATGTTTTATATGCTTTCAGGTCTTGTATATGTCTTATTTCATTTTTAGTTAATTTTCTTTGCATGTAGTTGTCTAGTTTTCTCAACATGATTTGTTAAAGAGGCTTTCCTTACTTCATGGTATACTCTTTGCATCTTTTTCCTAAACTAGTTACCCATAATGTTGAATTTTATTTCTGGCATCTCAGTTCTGTTCTATTATTCTATATGTCTGTTTTTATCTTAAGACCATGCAGTTTTGATTACTACTACTTTGTAGTGTATATTCACAGCAGAGAGCATAATACCTATGTTCTTGGTCTTTTTGTCAGGCTTGTTTTTGCTATTCTTGGTGTTTTGTAGTTTCAAAAAGATTTCAGGGTCATTTTCTCTATTTCTGTAAAAAAATACTATTTTGATAGGGAATGCATTGAATATGTGCTTATCTCTAGGTAACAGCCATTTCAACAATGTTAACTTTTCTTCCAATTAATTACCATGGAATAGTTTTCCATGTCTTTGTGTCTTCTATTTCTTTCAATACTATATATATTTTAATATTTTTTTCTTCTTTGGTTATATTTATTTCAAGGTACCTTTTTTTTTAGTACAATTGTAAATGGGATTGTATATCTGAGTTCTCCTTCTGCTAGCTTGCTGTTTGAAAATTTAAAGAATAAATCTTTGTATATTAGTTTCTTATAGCTTGCAACTTTACTGTATTCATGTATTATTCTAGTGCCCTTTTTAACTGGAGTCTATATAATATGTACATTAACACTTTTAGGAATCAGTATAAGTACCAAAAAAACGATAAGGTGAGATATAATCATAATCATATGAGATTAATCATGAAAGAAACAGTTCAGATAAAATTAGTTTTAAACCAAATCTTGACATAGTTATCAACTATTGGGTGGAAGGGAAAGAGACTAAGTAAACTAAATTAAATATCATTCAACAAACGCTGAATACTTCCTATGTGCAAGATACTATCCTCAGAATTTGGTTGATATGCAAAAAATATTGTGCCTGCCCTCATGATCTTTTCCTCTAGTGCTGTAGACAAAGAGGCAAACAACAATAATATATGCCAAGACTAACAAAAACATACACAAAATGTTCACAAAAGGGAAAGATTTTTTCTCCACATTAAAGATTCCATAGAGAAGAACACACATACAACACACATACATGTACTTTCAGTAATTTTGCTGATACCCCATTCACCCAAATTAAAACTGTAGGTATCATCTTTTCTTTCTTCACCACTTGCATCTAATCATCTAAACACTGCATACAAACATCTTATTTTGACAATTTATTACCATCTCCATTACTACCACCTTAATTCAAGCTCCACTATCTCTTGCCAGGCTTACTACATGGTGTAGTCTCCTCCTGAAAATCACAGTGATCTGTTCTTAGTGAGAAGAGCAGACATGGCTCATCGGTTGGGAGATAATCTTAGAAGCATATGTAGCAACTACAGTTTCAATCCTGAGAGTTATGAATCAGAAACTCCAGAACATCATCCATGGCTCAAGTTCCTTCTTTCTACATTATGATTCATGGTGATAACTTCTCAAACTGATAATCACAATCTTTAACCAACAAGTAAGGGATTGTATTCCAGGGAGGAGGAGGAGGAGAAGGAGGAGGAGGAGAAGGAAGAGGGGGAAGAAGAAGAAGAAGAAGAAGAAGAAGAAGAAGAAGAAGAAGAAGAAGAAGAAGAAGAAGAAGAAGAAGAAGAAGAAGAGGAAGAGGAAGAGGAAGAGGAAGAGGAAGAGGAAGAGGAAGAGGAAGAGGAAGAGGAAGAGGAAGAGGAAGAAGAGCGAGAGGGAGAGGGAGAGGGAGAGGAAAGAGGAGGAGTACTGTGCCCTTTGCCTTTTTCCTTTTGAGGAGTTTATATGACTCATCTCACAACCCACAATGTATAACTTTATGAACCACACTGTGCCACTTAACTATAAAGGAGGCTGTTTTTGTAGTTTTCCACCAGTCATGCTATACTCAACAAATCAGTTATGTGGTAAAGATGAGAATGAATATGGAAGAGGAAATAGTAGTCTTCACCAGAGTAAGATTGAGTTCTTGTTTAAAAACACTAAAAGTGAACAAGAATGTACTAAAGAAACATTATAAAAACAATTGATAGAGACTATGTAGACATATGTAAAATAAGAGATTTTAAATAAGACATACACGAAGCAAAAAGGATACCAAACTACTTTAATGAAAGAAGAAACACAGCAAGACACATCATAGTAAAACTTACAAAAGTTAAAGATAAAGAAAAAATTATGAGAATAACAAGAGAGAGGAAACAGATAGCCTACACAGGAAAACCGATCAGACTGACCTCAGATTTCTCAGAGGAGACACTCCAGGCAAGGAGAGAATGGCGTCACATCTTCAAAACACTCCAAGACAAAAAGTGTCAACCAAGAATACTCTACCCAGCAAAGCTGTCCTTCCTTTATGAAGGAAAAACCAGAACCTTCTCAGACAAACAAAGCCTACAGAAATTTGCAATCACCAAACCTCCTCTCCAAG
>PVHY01008219.1:0-62896 GCA_004024945.1 Uropsilus gracilis
AAAATAAATAAAATAAAGGGGAGAGACAACAGCCAATTATTTCTGCAGCGTCGCTGGGAAATTCAGGTTTCTCAACAGCTTATCTTATTGCCTTCTCCAAGGAAAGGTAACAGGAACAGAAACGTTTGTAATTACATCAGCGCGTGAAGGCATGGGCCCGGAAAGTTAAGGAGTTGAGGGTAGCCAGTATTTTTTTCCTCAACTAAACCAAAGGAACAGCCAATTCTGATTGTTGGTCCTGACTGTGCTTACTGAACAAAGTTAGGAAACAACGTGACTGCAGAATGACATCAGCTCAGTCATTCTAACAAGGTGAAACGAAGAGGGGCAGTGTATGGCTTCACAGTGGCTTACCGCCGGGCACTCCAGAACACCCCGGACCCTTGAGCAGCTTTCCTTGCCCACAGACAGAGCTCATGCCCTCCGAGCAGGCACAGCGGCGACGGGCAGCAACTGAGCCACGAGCCTCAGCTTCTGGGCCCAGGCTGAGACATTCTGGAAAACGAGCTTGTCAGGCACCCAGAGACTACCCACGTTCACAGAGACTGAAGATGCCATCGTTGGCCAAGTTCCCAGCCTAAGTCTAGAACATTCCACATTACCTGATTCTGCTTGATTGTAGCCAAAGAAGCTTAGCAGCTTGAGGAGCAACTTCTCCTCGATCTGCACGGTGAACCTCTGCGCCGTAACCATCAGGTGCTAGAGATAAGAGATCCAGATTGACAGCGTAAAGCCAGGAAGGACCTGTCTCTGTGTCACCAGGGCCCGGTGACAGCATATGGTGTCTTTACTCGGGAGAGTTTATGAGCAAGCTGCCAAATCATGGCTGGCCCATCTCTCTCTGCACTGTCACTAGAGAACCCCGAGCTGTTAGTGGCTAAGTCCCCACAGCAGTGTGCGGTTCCCGGGGCATATGTGTCTAGCAGCCAGGGCAGTGCTTCCAAGCAGTGAGCACTTCTGGGACCAAGTGCCATCGTCAGCTACCCACAGGCAGACTCGGGTCCACTGGCACTGGTGACGAGGGCCAGAAACATGGGAAGCGACTACCGGGCCAGCTCCCACTCTTGTGGACTTTGCTGCGGTCGCAGCAGCTTATGCACAGAGACTTCTCCAGGAAAGAGTCCATCACTTTGGAACCACGTCTTCTATTATGACTCTGGCAGCGCCTATAGCAGGATGTCTGTCGCAGGGGCTGCCTTGGCCAGTGGTCCCGGGGGACTCACCTTTGCTAACACATCTGAATTGGATCTGGCCCCGGTCATGACTGTACCTGCAAGGTCACTGAGACCAGACTGAGAATCCAGTGCTAAGAGAACCAGTTCCCACGAAGCCCTCCACACCCTTAGCCTGAAGGTGCCCAGACTATCTCCCTCCGCTCCCTGCACTGCTGACCCGAGACAAGGCTATGAGAGGACAAGCGGTCACCTCTGACCTACCTTGTAGATGTTGGTCAGCGCGCTCTTGCTGGGGAACTTCACTGCGTTCACCTGCACAGCGGGACCTGTCTCGAGGACCTCGCTCTCATGGCTCAGGGGAGTCACGTAGAGCATGAAGGGCTGGGTGGTACCGATGAGCTGATTGTCCACCTAGAACAAAAGCAGTTCTCGTTCCCTGCTCCCAAGAAGGCACTCCCTAAGGTTGCGTCTATACTTTCTATTTCTAGTAAGTTCTCTCCCAGAGCCCTATAATCACAGTAAACTCTCAACTCTTGTTTATTTTCTGTGATCTGCGGCACATTATTAAGTCAAGTTATTAAAGTTAAAAAAAAAAAAAAGGAACTTTAACAATTAAAATGTTAAGAGAATAAGCCGAAAATGACTCCTTAGCTCTTTTCGGTAAGGTCAAAAGAAAGTAAAGCAAACAGACACAAGATACAAGCTCTCCACTCACCTTTAAACAAGTGGGCTGTGATGACCCCTGTGTGCTGCGTGAGTGACGATAGAAAGGGGAAATCCCTCTGAAGGGGGATTATGGGACCAACGGCCTGGAATGGAGCTGCGTGGCGAGATCAGGTGAGCAAGCACTAGCACCCATCACACGATCCTAGGGAACGCTGGCTGCCTGGCTGCCCACAGGGGAAATGACACCAAGAAACCTTTGGGTCCTTCTTTTGAGAATGTTTGCCAGGAAGTGTCTTCCTGGAGATTTCAAATTTGGTGGACTGGGAAGCAGAGGCGCTCCAAGAATGAGGTCACAGAGAGAGAAGGGAGTTGCGTGCCCTCTGAAGACTGATTTGCTGGTCACAGAATCCTAGGTTGCCCACTTCCTCTGCTCTCGGCACGCTGACCCCCTTCTCACTGTCTCCTCAGCTGTGCTGTTGCCAGAGAGGACTCAGCTGTCACTTCACCTCTGTTCACTGCAGGAACAAACGTGGCCACTTTTCTGGTTTGGAGTGATGCTGGCGAGCCTGGCCACGACTGTGTTCATGCTGTGTGCGTGCACGTATATGTGGGCTGACCTGGGAGCTTCTTACACAGGCAACCCCTGCTCTTTGAAAGCTTTTCTATCATGCCACTGTGCTTTACAAAGACCTGTGTTTCCACTAGCCAAAGGAGATCCAAAGAGGAGTTTCACTTTGACAATAAAAGGCGCTAAGCAAGAGCACACAGAGGATCTGGTGGCAGTGGCCATCACAGATACTAGAGGCAGCACTGCTTCAAGTAGCAAGTGTGGGGCCACCAGGCTCCTACCTGGAAAATACCTTCTCTAGGCTGAATGTCTATCACGTATATATCATATCATATCATATCATATCATTCATCTATCAGTGTGAGTGCAGGTTCGATGTATTCTTGGTATGATACGAAGCTTCATTCTCAGATCAGGGAGTGTTCAGGAATTTTTCCATATAAATTAATGGTAACTACATCTCCACTTTACACCAATTTGGTTCACAAAAGCAGGAACTGCTCTACCTCTGGATGAGAGGAGCAGGAAGCCTGTACTTATGGGCTATAGTTTTCATTAAGTTTGAAAAATTTATGGCTGAAATTTCTTTAATGTTTAATGTTCTTTAATTTCTTTAATTTTTTTTCCCCTGTCCCTTTTGGGGACTTCAATTATTCATGTCTAAGGCAGCAGGAAGTTACCCCATAGGTCGCTGGTGCTGTTTTCTTTTGAGGGGGTATCTTTAAGCATTTCAACAGATCGTCTCGATCGCCATGTCTTCATATTCACTAATTCTTTGCTTTGGTGTTGCGTCGTACATAATCCCATCCTATTTTCCACTTCATTTCAATCCCTAAGAATCTGAGCTTATATCTTCCAAGTCTCAGCCTTCTGAACATGTGGAATATAGTTAGGATAACCAGCTTTATTGTCTTTCTCTACAAATTCTCTCATCTGTGTTAACTCTGGGTCAGTTCTAACTGATTATTCCCCTCAGCACAGATTGTGTTTTCCCGACACTTTGCATGGTTGGTCATTTTTGATAGGATGCCAGACATTTAGACTTTTACTTTGTTGGCTACTGAGTATTTCTGTATTCCAGCAGATCTTGAGCTTTGTCCAGGGATACAGTTAACCTACTTGGAGACAGATCAGTCCTGTCACACCTTCCTTTTGTGATGTGTTAGGTGTGTCTGAAGAGTGCTCAGACTGGTGCTAATTACACCGCTCTGAGGAGACGAGACTTGCTGGAGGACTCTTCCCCACGGCCCACACGTGACTAGTTCTTCCAGTCTGACTCAGGATCAGGCACCACCCCAGCCTCTGTGAACAGCAGCTCTGCCTCCTCTTTGCTCTCAGATGGCAGTCTCCAGCGCTCACCTGTGGTCTGCCGAGTCCTCGGAGGGCCCCTCTGAGACCTCTGGAGCTTTCTCCAGAGTCGGCGCCCCTTCCGTGACACGCTGCCTGGGAACGCCAGCAGGCGCGTCTCCAGCTGCTCCACTCTGCCCGCGCAAGTCACCCGCTGCGTGGGCTCTATCTTGGCCACTCCTCTCACCTCGTGGCCTGGAAACACTCTGCAGGCCTCCATCGGGGCAACGGCAGTGCTCACCTCTTGGGTTTCCTGCTCGGTGCTGTTTTCTGATGGGCAGGGTCTGGAGGCTGTTGTCTCTCTCTATATGGAGTGGGGGTTGTTGGGGTAGGGGAGTAAATCTGCCCAGTAAAGCCATGAGTTGTGGCTTTGCTTTTTCTCCCTACAATGAGCTTTCCCTGCTCTAAATGATGGTTAGATGATTAGGCACCGCTTTTCCTGCTGGTGAGATGTGAAACCAGTGGTCACCTTCCTGCATACCACCTTAACTACATTTTCTGGGTTACCATGGGTTTGCACTTATGCTCAGAATTCTGCCAAGCAAGGAACTGAGTGAGATAAATGTAGGTAGAAATCATTATTTTCATAGAATGATTTTTTGGGAGGTCATACAGTATTTCCACCAAAATAGAAACATGCTCAGAACACCAAACATGGATTTGGCTGGGTCTTCAGCAAGAAGACAAGGAGCTTGACAACTTATAACCCTCCCTCCCTTACCTGTACATCCTGTATGCTGAGTTCAAGCATATGACTTGTTGCGAGCTGTGTGTAATGCACGTTGATTCCTGTAAGACTTGCAAAGACCAGTTCTTCTGGGACTTTATTAATTAAAGACAACCCAATTCCACCTTCTAACTTCACAAGAACCTGAAAGGAAAGAAAAATACAGCACAGGCTAACAACTGGCTTCAAGCTGCCCTGCTCTTTACCTCGGAGTAGATGAAAGTCACACAGGAGAGCGTCCTGAGGGCGCTGATGGCACCTCCAGCCCAACCAGAACCCTGCCCACAGGGCCGTGACAACACCTCTCCAGGAGCACCCATGGCAGTCTGCACTTCACTGTAGGAATGCAGTTGTTTTGAGAATGCTTCTCCCGATTTGTGATGCAAGTAGGGACACTTCCCACCTCCTGAGTTTTTCCCACATTCAACTCAGAGCTTCACAGATGCACGTTTCATTTCTGAAAACCACTAGGTATCAAATAAGTGCGCCTCTGCATGTTCATCTCATCTTCCTTCACAAACTTTTGCTTTCTTCCCAACATCAAAACAGGGAGATGGGAAGGTGACGGTGAAATGGGTTCAAAACACACACACACACACACACACACACACACACACACACTCCAACCTAGCTCGCTTATTCTTGATTTTTAAATCCTGCTTAAATTCAAATAATTAAGTTGCTTTTTATTTTTTTTGAGACTAGGTCTCGCTCTTTTTGCCCGTGGAACTGCAGGCTCTCATTGCCCAGGGTACCACAGACTCAAGTCATTCCCAAGTAGATGGAATTACAGGCGCGCGCCACCACGCCCAGCTATTTTTTTGGAACTAGGTCTTGCTATGTGCCCCAGGCAGTACTCAAGCCACGATCCCTAGCCCCTGTAAGCTGTACGAAGCTTACAGGCATGAGCCACCGTGCCCGGCCTAACTGAGCTTTCTTTATTGTGACTTGCCCTTTGCGTCAGTTACATTCTGGCTGGGGCAGACCCTGGATGTCACATGCTCAGGCTGTGAAATGACAAAGACTGAGAAGTTCCTCCTCTTCCAAGAAGCCACGCAGGAGAAAGAGGCTTAAATGGAGAAGGCCACAGGCCAGACCACTGAAGATGTCAACTGCCATATTTAAAACTCACTTCCAATTCCTGCTCTGTGTCCGGATTCCTTAGTCTCTGCAGTTCTCGTTCAGTGACAGGAAGCTCATCCGCCTCATATGCTGAACGGTCACTTTTCCGCTGGGAGAAATCTGCAATCTAAAGGGAAAGGAAACGTGGGACTAAGCAATCTCACACTGTCACATCAAACCCACTCCCCAGCGAATGTGTGGGCTAAAGGGGACAACAGGACCAAGAATCCCCTGGGAGTTATTGGATCAGCGCTCTGCTGAAGCGTGATTTACGTAATAATGCAGCCAACTTGGTTTTAAGTCTATTCAATAAACACCAACCTGCAGACCCTGAGAGAGTCACAGAATAGGGTGAGACACCTGTCGGTAACTCACTCATCAGAGCTCAAGCCAAAAGACACAAACCTTAAGGTCACGGCACTGGATTTTTGCTCTGTAAGATGGTGCTTTTAAAGTGGCCTCCAGATGATGGGAACACATGGGTTCCAGCATTCTGGCTTCCCCCCAGCACCAGAACGACACCATGACTTGATGATGAATGTGAATCCAGGGCATGGATCCCTCCAAGTTCCTGACCGTATTTACACGGTCATCCAGACAACTTCAAGCACCCAACACCTACTTAGCAAGTCCAAAACTTAACTCCTCATGCCCCCCGTGGTTTGCCTGGTGTCACTTCCTTTGATGGGATCAGTAGCCTCCTCACTGTACAACCTTGAGTCTCCTTCTCTGTTGTCCCATTCAACCTCTGAACCTGACTCTACTAAGTGAGCACTCACGTCTGCTCACTTCCCTCCGCCGTCCTCACGCCCACAAATGGCGCTGACTCTAGTTTAGAGCCTCCCACCCGGGTCCCTGCAAGCTCCCCCTCATGGGTCTCTCTCTCTCTCTCTCTCTCTCCAGCTTTCCTCACTCAGATGCTACACCTTGCGGCCAGAGCAAACAATCACTATAAGGCATTTTTGTTCATGCCATCCCACCTCCTTGTTGCCACAGAACCACCACGGAATCTTTGTGTGTTCCAGGGTTTTCAATATCTGGCCCTGGCGTCTGTCTCCATTTTATTTCTTACCATGGTCTACATGTCAGCCTGTCACCCTTTTTGACCTTTAGGCCTTCACATATTAACTTCCCAAATACTATCTATCTAGTTCGCCTCCGAGTGAAGACGGGTCACCACTCGCTGCGCCTGGACGACCCAGAAGTGCGCCTGAGTGGAGGTGCTCAATGAACACTTTTCATGTCAGGGCACAGCCCCCTGACCCTACCCTTTCTGTTCAGGTAACTCCTTTCAGTTCACCCTGAGATCTCAGTTTAGGTATTACTTTGCTCATCAAGTGCCCACCCCTCCCCCCCACACTCCCCACAACACACTCCGTTCCTACTTTCATAACAAAACATTTTCACTACCTGATTAGGGACATCATAGAGCACCTTACTCTTAATGTCGTTACTATCCCAACTATTGATAAATGAATACATCAACAGTGATTTGTAACCCTGACAACGAGAACATGTACCGTTCTTGGCATAATCATCTTTAAAACTTTAATTCTTACACTCCTGTATCATCTTACACTTTAGTTATGCTTTCACTCTTGCAGCAGTTCTGTGAGGTAGGTCTTACATGCATTTTACAAATAAGGATTCCATTTCCTCACACGCAGCATAAACGTCTCAACAAAGCCTTGCTGGGTGACTAACCACCGAGGAGAAAAAGGCACACTGAGATCCTGTCAGGTTTCGGGATGAATGGTCACCTGGAGTGCTCGAGTGGGTCCATCTGGGATGACTCTAATGGACAAGATCCCAGAACCAGGTCTCATTTTTTGGTTAGTAAATTGTTGCTCGGGTGGAACTGGCCCCAAAAGCTCCATAGAAGTGTCAGGACCAAGAACAACTTCAGCTCCATCAAACAAGCCAGAGAGCCCTCCTTTGGCCTAGAAAACATTAAAGACACATAAGGAAAGTCAGAGACACCGATGTGGACATTTCCGCATGTCATTTGCAGCAAATCACCAAATCTGACCCCTCTTTTGAGGACCACGGCCCATGTACAACAAAGCGTTTCCTATTGCTTCAGCTTTACAGATGATGGAAAACAGCAGGATTATTTAGGAATGATGGAAAGTTATGCTATATGAATGTAAGGAATTATGACTCATATAATTCTAGCAACAGAACACACTCTTGTAATAACTTCTAGCCATTAAAATAGCATTTAAGAAACAGGAAGAGTACCCCATGGTCCTGTTTCTCAAGCATCTCATCAGGACTTACTTAACCGTGAGAAACATTCTGAAAACCAAGCAAGTGTCAGCTCCACCAAGTGCTCCAGAAAGAAGTGAAGAGCTGAGGACCTCCCCAAGCAGACCTACGCCGGGCAGGGGACGTGAACACCCCAAAGACGGTGCTCCACGAAGACAAGCCGTTGGGCTGGCTGCCTGGTGCCCAGCACTCAGGCCTCTGGAGAAGAGAAGCCGCCTGCTAAGTGCCCCAGGAAGGTGGCAGTGGACAGGAAGAGGCGGGTGGGGGGCAGGCACAGGCTGAGGAAACAGGGGCGAGAGCATCCAGCTCCCCTCTGCTGACTTGTAAATGCTGAGAAGGAGACCTGGAGCAGAGTGTCCACAAGGCTCAACAGGAGAAATATTTTCCCGACTGCTCCAAGTTTAGAAAGCAAGGGCAGACGCCACTTTACAAGGACAGTGTGAGAAAATGCTCTCATGCCTTCAATCACTTCGTTCAGACTTGGAATAAAATAAGCTTATTTCCCTCATCAAAAACCACATTCCAAACGGCTGAATACGGCTTTACTCCTGTCACTCACACGCAGAGAAATGACGAAGCTGATTCGAGAAACAACAAACATCCGAGAAGGGCTTCTCGGGGGCAAGTTCTCCACAAGAGTCAGAATTACATGGGCCTTAGAAGCAAACCAGAAGTTAGGGCCAGACGCGGAGCCCACCAGTTAAAAGAAGCCCGCTTGTGCCTCCAGAAGTCTGCGCTGCTGCTGATTGAAAATTGCAAATTCACTCCAGATGTGCGTGTCATGCAAGCAAGCAGCATGCCTTTGATGGAAAGAGCTCAGGGCAGCAGAGATAAAGAAAATAAATCTCATCAAATCGCAGTCAGAGGCCCCGTCCCGTTGTGCACCGGGCCTGCAGGACCAGCTCCCGCCCCGGCAGCGCAGCCCAGTTCCCGCCAGGGACAGGCACACGGAGGCCCCTCTAGCCTCAGCCCGATGAGCTAGGGTCTATGTGGTGTGCAGCTGCACACACCGTCATGTGTGCCAGTCTGCCACGTGCTCTGACCTCCACGACACCTTCCTGCCCCTCATCTCAGATCCATGCTTTCATCCCTGGCCCATTGCCACAAAGGTAGACAACTAACCCTCCAGGCAACTTTCTGAACGAACATCTGCTTATTAATACAGCACCTGGGAGAGGTAGCCACCCAGCAGGCAGGAAGAGGAGAGGAGAGCGGAAAGCGATCAACGGTCGTCATGCTGCAGTAATGAAATGGAACATGAAGAGACTGCAGTGTCAGGATGACCACGCTCTCTCAGAATACTTGACAGAGGCTCTGGGCAGCTGCTGATGTGACTGGCCCAACCCTAACCCAGTAACTTGATGGTGGGCTGTGAGCTGACATTTTACTTTCTGAAACATTTGTAGGGAATTTATACCACCAAAACCAAGCAATCCTAGACCAAACCTCAGCGCAGAAAAGCAGCCACTCTTCAGACCTTTCTTTGCCTTTTCAGACCGTGTCTCCCCTTCCAGACCATCTCTGTGATGAGTACATCCAACTCACAGGACAGGCGTCACCGCAACCAGAATAGGGAGAAGCGTACGTTCAGCTCCGCACCTCCTTCTCCCCATGTGACCATGTGTCATGTGTCCCCTCACTGGGGCCCTGAGTCGAAGGTGGGGGTTTTAAGAACAACCGACCTGGACGACCAGCCCATGCAGCCCGCAGGTCAGCTTCCCTTCTCGGAAACTCCACGTCTGCGTGGTGCTCCGCCTGCGGTCGGGCTTCCTCAGCATCAGCGGCTCATACCTGGAAAGAGGAAAATGCTCTCTCAGTCTCCATGTCCAATGTCTCCAACAACATGACTGTCACAGCTTTTCCCTCCCGACCCCTCTAGACCTAAAAGCCCATGGAGAGTCTGCTTCACTGCCACAGCAGCGGGTTAGCTCTCCACTAGGAAAGAAGAAAAACAGAACAGAACGGAAAGCAATGAAAGGGGAACATAGAATGATCAAAAGAAAGACTAAAACCCTGTAATCGCAACAACACAGGTTCTCACATCCCGGCAAAAACAAGCTATCACGTGGGATAAGCAGAAACACGTGCTAAAGAGATTTTCCATCTTTTCGGTAGTCATTTTCCTGCTTTATTTTTAAATACTTTCTACTTTACGATGGGTTTAACTTGTAAGTCAGTCACTTTGGAAGTAAATAAGGTGTAACTGAAAACACAGATTTTATGGAGAAACTGAAGCACACCTTATTCAATGTTAAAGGGAGAGCTGCTTTGATGATTCTCTTAATTCACCTCTGTCTTTGAAAGACTCAACAAAATTCTTAGAAAGAAAAAAACGAAGCTCTTTACTTCTAGGGCGTGAGCAGGGGTGGAGGCTGGTTGACAGACGGCCCCGCCTCCGTTCCCCGTGCCCCGTGCCCCTCAGCTGCCAGGTGCTGGCACCCCTGCCCAGGCATCTCCCTTAAGAGCGATACAGACAAAACAAAGGGCCGCTGCCCAGAGCTGGAAACATGGCAGGCGTCTGGCCTTCAAGAAGACTACAACAGAAAAATGCAAATTTGTTCAGGGAACTCTTCTTTTCGGTGTAGGTTTCCCAGCCTGGATTTGAAGGGTGTGAACTGGAATGCAAACAGCACGGAAAACTACCTGTTGTCAGTGACCGCAGCGAGGCCAGCTATGTCCAAGATGGCAGAGCCCTCGGTGGAGCGGGCGGGGGAGGGCTTGCTGGGGTTGTGGGGCACAGAGGAGCCCTCGTGGGCCAGCATGCCCGTCCCAGTCATCCTCCAGAGCTGAGAGCGCTTCCCTGGCTCCTGTGGGGCAGAGACAGAAAGCACCGTCACACAGAGTCAACGTTCCCATTAGGACGTCAAAGGCTTCGTACATGGGCTGAGCAGGTTCTCAAGGAGAAACTTGACTAAAAGACATTTTTCCACATTATATAAATGATTAATTCAAACTTTCATTGTTGTCAATCTCTAGTTATATTTAGGATGAAATAAACTCTTGAACCAACGAACCAAAAATTACATATCAAGTAAGGTTTAAAACAATTTACTCTGAATAAACAAATCAATTGAGGTTCAGGCTAACCTCCTACACTAGCTACACTGCTCAGAGCTGTTCCAGATGGTGAGCCACCGGCACCATGAACTTAAAGGGCAACCCCGTTATATAAGGTAGATACAGTACTCTCCACACCCAATTCATCGGCTAGCCTCCCACCGGGCAGACAGCCAGAACTGGCCAGCCGTGCCCTCCTGCCCGTGTCCATGAAGGAAGTATACCACAGGATGGCTTGCAGCGTGCAAGCTACTCAAAGGTGATACCAAGCTGGCTGTGTCAGTGTTAGGGATGGTTCCTCCTTGGGAGGAAAACTTCAGGACCAGCACCTGGGCTTCCAGGACAGCCAGCAGACGTCTGTGAGGCCATGACACAGGCAGCAGCAGTGCCATCACGGTTAGGTGGCAGCTGTACCCACGGGCGATTCCGATGTGCCAGGGATTAGTCCATGGTTTCATCCACAGTGTCAGTAACAACTCTCAAAACAATCCGGTGACGTATATAGTGTTCTTATCTTTATGTATAGATGGGGGAGTTCATGCTCAGTGGGGTAATGAAACGTGCCACGAGCAAAGGTTTGACCCTCCAGAGCCAGACTCCAGAGCTGACATACTTAACTGCTCCGCTGTAGGCTTTCAGCTCAACCCTCCTAGTCCATTTCCAGGACACCTAACCAGGTCAAGACCTTCTCCGCGAAGAGCGAACCACTCAGGGTCATGACCACACCCACCCAGGCGGGGGATGGGGTTCCTCCCTAGCAACACACAGTTGGGCGCCACATGCTGCCCACATGCCACCTATGAAGGAAAGGGCCAGGGCAACACAGCCTACAGAGCGGAAATGCTCCGGGCAGCCTGCAGCCATAGGTGGTCCTGAGCTGAGGCCCAGCTGTGCCTTGCGCCGCCTGGGTGACCTCGAACAAGGTGCTCAACCTCTCTGTGCCTGGGTCTCCTGGCCTGCCAGAGAGGGAAACAGAGCTACCCCTTGGGGTTCAGATGCCCAGGTGTGTAGCACATGCCTACGCACAGGTAGGCATCCACCCATCCATCCATCCATCCACTTATGCCATGTTGTCATGATTACTCCTCTGTCTCCTCACTGTGCATACTATTTTAGCTGATCTTTTTCACACCTGAGAGATTAGCAGGAAAATGAATCTCGGTGAGGAATGTGGTCTATCTCATACCATCAGTCTGCAAACAGCCAAGCCAGAAATCTCTCTACTCTGTGCTACTGCCTCCTGCAGCTGTGGAAGAGAGGAAACAGAGCTGTGCCCCTCTGCTCCCACTCCCTGCCGTTCACGATAAGAGAAGTCACCAGCTCACACACCCAAACCATGGTGACAGCGCCACAGCCATCCTGCGGGTGTTCTGGATCAAGAGTCAAGAGCACAGGTCCTCAGGTGTTAGCAAGTCTTCACCCTGGATCTGCTACTGCCTGCCACACACAGACTCCTCACAGTTGGGAACCGCCAGAGCTTACAGTTGAAAAGGTAAGAGCACCCATCTCCTAGTTCTCCTCCCCCTCAGCCCTAACACGTTAGCCTAAAACCTTTAGATCAAGGTAGGAAGGTACAAGCTCGTGGGGCTGAGTGTGTGTGTGAGAGAGGGACGGTGGGGGGAACCAGAGCCAGGACATGATGTGGTGTGGTAGCCCAGCCCAGCCCAGCCTAGAGTAGGTGCTAAGCACAAAAGAATGTGATAACATTTTAGGCAAATGTGAATCATGTGCCTTTGAGCTGGTATGAAATAAAAACATAGGCAGAAGTACTGACAGGCCAGTCGATGGATAAGTCTGAACGCATTAGGCCAAGTGAAAGAAGCCAATCAGAGAAGAGCGTTCTTGGGAAAGCCCAGCGCCAGAAGTCCGCACTGCAGAGAGCAGGTGAGTGACCGCTAGGGCAAGAGGGTAACAGCGCAGGGGCGGTGCTTTCTGAGGAGCTGGCAGAGCGCCGAGGGCCACGTGCACCTGGCACACACTGACAACCACCGGGTCGCCTACGCCAAGTGGGTGATGTGTACGATAGATGAACTGTATCTCATCAGAGCCTTAAAATAATGAAACTGAATGAAAAGTCTATGTATCCAAGTCTCATCGGATGTACAGCTTTTGCAAAGATTTGAATATCCCCCCTCCTGCCCCCACCGACTTAAAAGTAGGAGCAGAGACACAGAACCCCAAAGTCAAGTGAAAGACAAGGAACTATGTAACCGCCACGCACAGCGCCACCTCTAGAGCTAGAAAGCACCCTCCGTGCGGACACCTGGTAGCAGACAGACCCCCCTGGTGGACCATTTCTAGATCAGGTGACACTCATGGTGCAAAGTCTCAGGAACATGTCCCTCAGGGAAATGTGCTTCAAACAGACAAGGCTGGTGATCTGGCTCCCTTAACATGACTCTCTGCGTGCCTCTGTTCAAGGACATCTCTCTTCTCTAAGCTTGAACTATTACCAGTCCTCCTGGTAGCTGCAGTATTTTGGGACAGATTTTACTTTCTCTCTCGAGGGCTATTAGCATAAACACGCCGTAAAGTGACCGGAATAGAATGTCAAATGGTGCATTTTTCCTCTTGATTTCCAACTCTGCAGCTGACATAAAGGGGGTTGGGGGGGGGGGGGTTGGGTTAGTTTGATTATATTTCCATTTAGCTCAGGGAAAAGTCAACTGGAGGGGGCGATGCAAGAGGAATATTAAGTAATGCTGAAAAGCTGATGCTGACAAAGAAAGAAATTATCCATTCAAGAAGTAAGTTCTCCAGAGGCCATGAGATGAGGGAACCTGGGGTTCTGAGAGCCAGTCTCCTGGAAGCAGGAGGACTTGTGACAAGAGGGAGTCACTTGGCCTCAGCCTCCATGTCCTCTCTGCTAGATTCAGACCTGCATGCTGAATCTGTATCTTAACCCCAACTGATAAGGGGGGATGTGGTGAAACTGGGGAGCTGTGGCCCCAGCTTGGTAATGTTGCATTAGGATGGCAGCCATTTTGCCCTGGTGGCTGGAGAATCAGAGAAGGGAAGCCAAGATTTTCTCGTGAAAGGGACAGACAGAGGGGACTGAAGAAGCATGGCTGGAGAGCAGGAAAGAGAAAGCTGGAGCAGGGAGTGAGCAGCAGAGCAGCAGGGAGGCTGCAGGCTGCTGCCATGTGCGGCAGCGGGGCAGGGAAGGAGCCATGCTGCAGGCTTCCATCCCCAGGCTGGGTTAGTGAGGAGCCCGGGGAAGTATGCTGGAGAAGTATGCTGTGTAAGCAGCCTTGGGAATTCAGTACTTGGAAACTGCTCTAACTTAGAGACTGTGAGGCTTGAGAATGATCTGGTGCCCTGAACAGAACTTGGAGTGCTGCTGTTTCCATTGTGAGATGTCTGAAGTGGTTACTGTTGTTGCTTTGAGTGAGTCTTGGTGGTTTCGGGCTGCTTCAGTGGTAAAGCAAGAAGAATGCTGGAGCTGCGCCTTTGGAGGAGGAGTAACAAGCCATCTTGGTTTCACTTGGCTTGAAGGTGGACAGCTGCCATTTGTGGACACATGTGGCCGAAGGACCCACGTGTAGCTTTTTGGACTAGAGACTGGACTGTGTGGTAAGATTACCAAAGGGTCCCTTGGACACGCAGTGACTTTTGTCTATTTTGTCTTTTTAGTGACTAAATCTTGTTTTTGCCATTTTTTAAAAGATAATGTGGCCTTGTTACTGCTCACATGGGGCTGCGATGTATCTAAGGAGTGAGTGGGTTTAAAGGGCCAGGCACTCCCGTTTGTAAGTTAAGTACCCTGCTTTGTTTTCTTACCTGATCTCGCAATTTCTAAGCTCTCTTACCTTCTTCTTTAAGATGACTCTCTGTGTCTTTGGGGAGACATCCAGGACAAGCTCTGCACAGGTGACGGCCTTGTTGGACGCCACAGGCCTGCCCGTCCCCTCTTGCAAACTAGAATCAAATAACAACACGCACTTGTGAGCACACGCACACCTGCACCCTCACACATAGGAGCAAATGCCCAAAACCTCTATTACCAAAAAGACCTTTCTTTTTAATCACTGAAGGAAAAAACTGGACTCAAGTTGCAGAGAGACCCAGACTGTGGTGTTTTCCTGTCCTGTTCAAGGAAGCTTTGCCGCCCATGTGCTCTGCCATTTCCCCTCTCTGGTAACTTGGTGGCAGAAAATTCAGCCATGAAAGAATGACAGTATCACTTTAGAAGGAAAACAAAACCTAAATCGGACATCCCCAAGAATTTACGCTGCCAGACTGAGGTCAGCATCACTGCGCCCCTAAGATTTAGCAAGAGACCAGAGGTCCCTTTAGGATGAAAGGAAAACAAAGGTTTCATAATCGCCTTCTTCCAATTCAATAGTGTTGTGTTTCCAGGGGCTTAAGAACACTAAGCCTTGTGGAATGTTGCAGCAAGATGCACTCTAGGTTGCTTGGAAGGTTTATTTATCCTCCTGTTTTCTCTAATTTCTCTCACTACTAGGATAGCTAAATTCAAAGTAAAAAACTAGTTTTCACAATACCAAAAGGCAAGTGAAGCCCCCGGCCCCCAAAATAGAAAAATCAGGTTTCTACAAAAATTCAAATGATACTATCAAGGAAGTAAAAGTGAACCCAAGGGTATTTGCTAATCCTGTATTAATAGATTTATATCACTATCAAGTAACAGATAAAAATCTTAAATTCAAGTTAATAAAAAACCAAAAAATCAAATTTAAAAATGGGCAAGGGTTTGAATAAACACTTTACCAGAGAAAACATACAATTATCCAAAAAGCATATGCAAAGACTGTCAGTCAACATCATTAGCTATGAAGGAAGTGCAAATCAAAACCCCGGTGAGATGCCACCAGGATGGCTACATGTGCAAGAAAAGCAAATAACAAGTGCCACTGAGGACGCAGACATTGCACGCTGCTGATGGGATACAGAGTGTTCGGGTGCTGTGGAAAACAGTTTGCTAATTTTGCAAAAAATTAAACACAGAATCACCACAGAACCTGGCATTCCACTCCTAGAATTTAAAACAAAGTCTTGAGACAAATACCTGTAGAGGCACAGTGGCCCTGTGCACAACAGCCGGATGGCAGACCACTCAGACGCGATCAGCAATGAACGGGTGGCTGAAATGTGGTCTCTCCCCAAGAATATTGCCCAGCCATAGAGAAACGAACTTCTTACACTCACTGCAACGTGACTAGGCCTTGAAACCATGATGCCAGGCTCGAAGGCTCACATGACATGAGGAAATGCTCAGACAGTTAAGTCCACAGAGACAACAGTCTGGTGGCTGCCAGGATCTCAGAGAAGAGGGTAAGGGAATTTGAGGTTCATTTCGGAGGTGATGACAGTGTCTTAGATGAGAAATGGAGGCTGCACGATACTGGGCGTGCACTTAACACCGCTGGGCTGTTGCAAATGGTTCACTTCATGTTGGGTGAATTTCACCTCAAATTCACATTAAAAAGCAACAGAGAAAAACCAAGTCAGGCTTCTTCCCTGTTGCTATTTCTCTTCCAAATGCCAAGAAATGCTGTCAACTCTGCTCCAGAAGATGGTGCAAGCTCTCGGCACACTGAGGCCCCTGAGGCTTTTCTCTTCTTCCCATCTGCTCCATATCTGCCCAAACCATTAAACTCCTCTACTAGGGCTCCTGAGCTAAAGAGCTTAGTAACTACTGGAACTGAACTTAAGAACATAAGCAAAAACCATGATTAACCACTAGATTGAGAACTGGTTTTTCAGGCACTAAAACCTGAATCGTGTCACACTACTGAGCGCCGCAATCTTCAAAAAGAAACAAACACGATTGACTGCATTATCACCAGCTGCAACCCTGTGCCATGACTGCAGAGAGGACACCAGCAGGCAAGAGGATGGCTCTGCCAAGAAAGGAGGCCCACTTGGGTCACTGCTGGGGAAACCTGGGCTCTTGGTGGAGGAGCGAGGACACAGAGGTCAGAGGTCATCCTGTGGGCCTCAGGCACAAACAGAAGAAGCCAGAAGTAAAATTACTCAGAATCTTCTGAAAAAGAGTCTTTCAGTGTCCTACACAGCAGGTGACTTGTATCTGTGCTGCTAAAGAGTCAGCTACGCTGCCTGTTTCCTCAGGATAACAAGCAAGTGGCCCTGGCGTCAGCACGGAGAAGACAAGCTGTTCCTCACACGCTGGTGGGGGATGTGGCGAAAGCTCGAGGCTGAGCCTTATGCAAGCCCAGCTCCACTCCTCTCCATGCGAGCACACAGTCAGCCAGTCAGGTGAGAGTGAAGATACACTTGCCAGTTCACTGGAATGATGTCAAACTAAGCCGCTTGGCTGGGTTTCGGGTGACTATTAAGTTAGACCCTGACACGTTGGTTTCATCAGCGCTCTCCCTGAAGAGCGGAGACAAATGACAACTTGAAAATTATGATAAAGGTCAGCCTCCTCAAAAGAGGCAAACCTGAAAACTGGAATTCTTAAAATGCACCCATAAAACCCCACCTTAGAAAAAGAGGAATTTAAGATGTAAGAAAAAGACCTTCAGGGCATAGGTGTGAAACACTCGAGCAAATCATTGGGGGAAGATCTTTGAAAAGAGAAGCATTCTGTCTCTGGATAAAGTCTAACTTCACCACATAAGTTAAAAGTTTAGACAAAAGACCTCTCAAAAAAGAACCTGAGACCAGGATTTGGGAACAAATGGAAGGGAGCTTTCTTTATCGTTCAGCCTTCCTGTGAACTGCTTAAAATTTAAAGCCAGCTAACAATAAATAGGACCTTCTGCTTTACAAGGAAAGTAATTTAACCCAGAATTACCCTGAGAAAGTATACGTAGCAGCGATGTAAATGAAATTCTCGTAGTACAGCTGCCGGTTGTCCTGGAAATCGTTCATGTTGCAGCTGATCTCAGAGGAGCCCGCCCCTTTGACAGTCAGAGTGATGAAAGGGAGAAGGGTGGGCTCATCCCAGGCATAGTCCAGGGACGTCAAGGGCTTCACTTCCGTCCGGAGCCTGGGCTCAGCCACACCATGCTGGGTGAAGACGACCGGGACCTACAGTAACGGCAGAGAAGACAAAGAACGAGTGGTGGAATTCCAGAAAGCAAACCCGTGCCTCCGAGATTTCACTTCCAGAGCCTCCTCAAATGACTTGTACACAGCACATCAGAGGTGAGAGTCATCACTTCGCCCCTCCAAATGCCTTTCAACTCATCGTCCACAGTGTGGAAAGCTCACCTACAGAAGGACAGGGCTACAGCCTATCAAGGAAAAGCCTTCCAAAGCGACCCTGAACACTCAGAGAAAGCAATGATCTTTTCAGTGGCACCTTTTCTTCCCTTCCACCACCCCCTCCCCAGTCCAACCTCCCCGTGGTGCACTCTGAAGACGGAAAAGACTAAGAACTGTGTAATTCGGCTGCAAGAGTCACATATCATAAGACATGTTGTCATTCAAACGTGTAATTTAAAATAGAAACTAATGATCAACTTGGGGCTTGACCTGGAAGGTTTAGAAAACTGCTCACTGTAACCCAGTCAGCAGCAGAGCCGCCCACGGCTGCTGTCACACAGCACGCTGATGCTGACCCCCCCGGAGAGGGTTGTCCAGATGCCAAGTCAACCGAACAGTCCCGACCAAGTGTCTCTTGGGGCTAAAGTCACTCTGCTGGTCAGGAGGTCCCAGCAACCAAAACCAGCGGAAGCCAGCTCCAGATGGCAAGGATTTCTCAGATGGTCCAGTGGCAGGGAGCCCTAGATAGCTTTCTAAACCCCGTGATCTTTAGCCTCAAGGCACAGGAAGCTGCGAGGCTGGCTCTCAACTCCACCTGATACCTTAGAAAAGTTGTCAATTCGGAAAGGAGGGGGTAGCTGATCTGTGTCACTAAATGAGATCCTGTAGGTAGCTCCTCGGAGAGTAATTTCCACACGTAGGAAGAAGCATTTTCCCAGGGTGTCTCTGCAAGAAGAGGAACAAAAGAGGCAACATGAAAAGGTGGAAACAGGCTGTAGTGCACTTTGTTCTCGCCTCCTCATAGCCCCAGCGCTGCTCGGACCGTAGTCAACACCGCCGTGAGAGCTGGGGGCGCACCGACCAGGCAGGACTTGACGGCACAGTGCACCTGGAGACGCAGCATGAGCTCCCGCAGCTCCGAAACAGCGAACTGCACCTGCACACCAAGAGCCACACGTCCTACTTGGCGGATGTGCCTGGGGACAGCATGCACGGAGCAAATGAGGAAGGACTGAACCACATGAAGTCGCTGGCATTAGGCTACTTGTGACCTAGGAAATGCAATTTCATACGGTTCTGCATGAAAGCTGACCTTCCAGAGCGACTGCAAACCAGGGCTCTACCGTAGGAAAAAGGAAGGCGAGGAAGACCACTGTAGGCAGTGGATTCAAATAAGCTGAACTGCACCAAAATTAAACACTTGTGTGTCACAGAATACAGTCAACACAGTGAAAAGACAGATGATTTACTGCAGCGGTATCAGGTGACAGCAGAATTTGCCCAAGTTTGTAAGATTTGTCATCAGCTTTGTATTCAAACACAAGCAGAATTTCAGTTGCAGACAATCATGAGTGCAGAGCTGAGAGCTCCCCCCAGACCTGCAACCTCAGAGCACAGCAACTGCCTGATGGTCAGAATCGTGACCATGTCCTTGAGCGCATGCCATCAAAATGTCCACGCAGCCGCTCCCAGCTTGGAGACCTCTGAGTGAGGCGTGGGCCCATCTCATGAAGGAGTCACATGACTGCTTAGTATTCTCCACAGCTTTAGCAATATTTAAAATTGACATGGTATTTCTAGCTTACTATTCACACGACTGCAGCTCCAACGAGGCCACTTTCTGTCTAAATTCTGTTTGGGGGCTTACCTCATGTTGATATGGAAGGAATTATTCTTGTTAACTTCAAAGCCTCCAGACCAGACACAATTAGGCACGTCCATCAACCTGACACACAACAGCTGATCATAGTCATTCCGAGGCCAATGAAACACCACGCTGGAACCAGGAAGCGTGGAGATGTAACCTTCAGGGTTGGCCGTTCCCTAGAATACACAGGATCACTGGCTTCGGTCAACAAGACAACCAAGGTCCTCGCTGAGAACCTGCCGTGCCCTCTCCTAGGCCATGAGAGGCACGGGCAGCTACTCCCGCCACAAAACTTAGATGTGGAGGGAAAACAGGCCCCGGCGTTCAAACTCACCAGGTACTGCTGAATCAGCACCAGTCACCCTTTAGAAGGAATAGCTTACCTGTCCCCTGGCGAACTCCCGCTGTGCGAAGGCAAGTTTGTGAGAGGATTTATTATCCAGCAGGTAGCGGGGGGCGAAAATGACCATACAGGTATCAATATATCGACCTCGGCCTTTCTTGACATCAATACCTGCAGATGATAAGAGCCACCTCCCATGAGTCCATCAGAAGAAAGAAAACACATGATCTAGAAAGCACATCACGATGACACTTTTTCTCCAGGAAAACAAGGGCACCAGCCTGAACCCCGAAGCAGTGGAGCTGTCAAGAATGGAATGCAGACAACACATGCACTCAGAACCTCATTCCTCACACCCACTCAGTCCTCACTGTTCCAGGAGACAATCACTGGTCTTCTGCACCTACCCCAGTGATCCTTGGGGTCCTTGTTAAGAAAAACCAACCAAGTGCAACCTCAGTGGCCAAATCAATATTCCTCTAACTGCTACTTTCTTTATAAAGTTTGTAGAAATGTATAAAGTTGTAGAAATTACAACTGCAAACTAAATTACACAGGGGTTCAGTCACACAGACCTCGATTTCCTTTAATGAAGTTGACTGCTGAGATGGTTTATGTGACACATATTTCTGTTCACATCTGAGACACAGTTTCCTTCTGGAGAACTCATTCCCTTAAGCAGAGCACTGCAGAAATGCCAGATCATAGAACTGGATTCTGTGCTGCCCTGAACTCAGCAGACTCAGTTTTTTCTCCCAGTCCACTGGCCAAGAATCCAACTCACACATAATGCTAACTATTACAGCGTGTATTTACTCACAAAGGTTTTCAGATCAAGTGTACTGAGGGGGGAGACAGCGGCAGGAGGGTAGGGGTAGCGAAGAGCAAACAAAACACACAAGAAGGAAGATCCATAAGGAACTCACACAAATAAACAAAAGCAAAACAAGAAGCCCAATCAACACACGGGGAAGGGAACTAAAAAGAAACTTCTCCAAAGAGGAAATACAAATGGCCAACAGGCACATGAAAAACTGCTCAACGTCACTAGCAATAAGGGAAATGCAAATCAAATCCACAGTGAGATACCACCTTACACCAGTAAGAATGGCCCATATCCATAAAATGGGCAACAACAAGTGCTGGCGAGGATGTGGAGAGAAGGGGACACTCTTACACTGCTGGTGGGAATGCAAACTGGTTCAACCTCTATGGAAAGCTGATTGGAAGACCCTCAAATTAATGAAAATGGAACTACTATATAACCCAGCAATTGCTCTCTTGGGAATTTACCCAAAGGCGACTTCAATGTGGATACAAAGGGATACCTGTACTCAGATGTTTATTACAGCACTATTTATAATTGCAAGGACATGGAAGCAACCGAAATGTCCAAAAAACAGATCCACTGTATGAAAAAGATGTGGTATATCTACACAATGGAATATTACTCATCAATCAAAAATGACAAATTGGACGATTTTATGATAACATGGATGGACTTAGAAGAATTCATATTAGCAGAAACAAGTCAAAAAGAAAAAAACAGAAACCAAATAGCTTCACTACTATATGGGACATGGGAAAGATAAACAAAAATCCATGAAGAAAAGTCAAAACAAGTCAACAACCAAATTGAAGTACACAACTGGGGGTGGGGGTGGGACAGGGTGGGAAGAGTCAAGGGGGAGAGAGGTGAACCCCAGAGATCACAGAGATGTGAAATTTACATATAAAGAAATTATTAATTAAAAAAAAACACATGAGAAGGAAAGAAAGTCATAATCAGAAGTCTCAAAACACCAGGTTAAAAAAAGAAACAACAATGAAACAGCACAGAAATATCTTGAAAAAGTGGTAATTTAAAAAAATTGAACATTCTGTGGATGAATTCTTCATGCAGACAGCAAGTACAACAGCTCTGTTAAGGTACTGGACTGAGCTCTGGCTATGCAATGAAAAAGCAGTTATGATAGAAATAATAACAACACCATTATTGAGCATCTAATACATGTTGTGCGGCCACAGGAAGCTCTCTGACTTAAGTCTCAGAACAACCTGGTGGGTTTTCCTTCTTCCAATCTTACAGACGGGGAATCTGCAGCTACACAGCCTATAGGTAGAGTTTCAGGCTCAGACCTGGGCAGCCTGCTTTGGAGGCTTCTTCCCAGGATATGGGACAAAAACAAGGTCGTTGTCCACCCCACCCTCAGCAGCCAACAAGCTATCCATAGAAGCATGAAAGGAGAAACGCCTCAGGATGTTACACTGGTGGTCCCGCGAGTCCCAGCACGGCCCCAACTATGAACACACCTTCTGTTAACTCCGCACCGGCCTGTACTAGCGTGAAAAGTCTGGTGTTCCTTTAATGAAAGACTGAACCAACCATGAAAACAACAACCGTCTCAGAACTGGTAACACAGGTATGGGGTCTTCCTGTGACATCCGGAGAAGGATTCATTCTCAGAAATCAAGCTTCCCACAGCTAGCTAATCAAACTTACCTAAAGTCAGCCCACGAAAGATGTGTTTAATGGAGTATTACAAGAAGGGTCTGCCGTACCAAGACTCATTTTCTGGAGAAAAGCAGGCTCTCTGGTTTCCCATTTCACCTTGAATTCCTTGGCAAACCTCTACTATATCAACAGATTAGGTCAAAAAGGGTTACACTCTTCCCTTCCGAGGCCCGTGCAATGGCAGCTGGCGAGGCCCTCTCCATGGCTTTCCGGTTAGGGACTGAGCTTTAAACTGCCCTGACAGGGAGCAACTCTTCAAAACACTCAGTTAAGAGCCTCTACAACATCTCTCAATAACACGTGAGCCCTCCTGATGCTCAGTGTCCTGTCTCAGCCTACCCCCTCAACCCCTTTCCTAGGCGTGACACCAAAACGCAAACCGCCGTCCGGGTCCTAAAAGCACATATGACATCATCATGATGCTCCCAGCAGTAAGGTTATACGTGCACTCACGACACAGTTCTGACAGCACAGCTCAACGCCTCTCTGTAAGGGTTGCGTCTCCTTAACACCAGATGGTCTAGAAGGCACAGCTCCGTATACCCCTTAATCTGTCCCAACGACAACCTCCACCACGGGCAGCTTTCTTTGGAAAGCTCCATCAAGGATAAGACACCCGGGCGGAAAGTCAAACGCAGCAGGCGGCGGCCTCTGCCTCTTCAAGGGGTGGAACAAACAATGGTGGAAAGAAAAAGAAAAACTGATCCTTCGCTAGAAAATCAAGTAACATTTATTTCTTTGATAAAAATCTTAATGTCAACGTTAAAGGAGACAGCTTCCAGTCCAGGGAGACATGCAAGCTCCCATTTCAAAAACATGAATAGCAAACCATACTAATAGAGCCTCTGCCACTCAAACGTCTCCCCGACTCTCCATGGGGCTCAGGGACAATCACCAAACGGATACTGCATAGCCACCTTGGGGTTTATCCTTCTAGGACTCTCAATATCTGGACAGTGCAGTGCAGCAGCCACTAGCCATACATGCCTATTTACTCACTAAAATAAAATACGATGAAAACTCCAACGCCTCAGTCACGCTGGCCACACCTCTTACCCCTGTGCTCTCGAGGGTTCGCAGCTACTGGCTGCTGTGACCGCTTCAGACAGTGCGAAATAGGATACTGCCATGGCTGCGGTGGACGGAGCACCCCAGACGGTGTTCCAGCACCCAGCAGCGCTGGAGACCGTGGAAACTGAAGGGCATGCTGGCAACACTTTAAACCTGAGGCATATGTGAGCAGACTTATCTTAACCCTTCAGAAAGCGCTCCGAGGGTTTCAGACAGCTCTAAGACACTCTAGCACAGGCTCTTCCTCTTCCTGAGCCTCCACCACCCCCACAAGTCAAGCTAATTTGGGGGCTTCTAATTATTCCAGCCACCAATTCCGTTGGTTCAGTCTCTGCCTCCAGTCAGTGTGTACACCCCATTCCTCATCCTACTTCTGACCCAGATTCCCCCTTAACCTGAGCAAGTCACTGAGCCTCGCTGCTTCAGTTCAGTTTCAAGAACAACGCTTCTTACCTCGCAGGCCTTTCAAGTTTTAGTGACCGTGTGGGAAACGCCTAGAGGCTGAAAAGCATTCTGGGTGCTCCCACTATCCCCATGAAAAACAAGGGTTCGGGCCAAAGCGACACTCTCCTGACACAGGTGAGTCTGGAATATAAACAGCAGCCCGGGCCTCACCAGGGCACTGCCCGGGCCCACAGGCCCCCTAACAGCCCAGGCCTCACCAGGCCCCCAGCAGCCCAGGCCTCACCAGGCCCTCAGGCCCCCAGGGGACTAGACCTGGGTAATACTGCTGTGCGTTCAGAGGAGACAGCTGACCCACGCCAGACAAGAAAGTCAAGCTCGGCAGCCAGGCCGAAACACCTGGCAGCTACTGCCTCCAAGGCCAGGCCCTCGCCAGGGGTTCTGATTCTCCCGCTTCCCAACAGAACCCACCGATGTTGTAGATCAGCCCTGGGCGGTTCCCCTGCTGGATGACTTTCAGGGCTCGGACGCCGCTCCCACCGTCCAGGGAGAAGCCCTGGCACCAGCCGGGCATGCCTTCGGGGTGGATGCCCCTTCCGATCCTCATGGTGCAGCTGCGGGCAGAGAAGCACAGATGGCGGGATGGAGCCACCCGAGAGCCACCCTCACCAGCTCTGTTCAGGACGCACAGCCGCAGCTGCCACCCGAGACCACCCAGACACTGCCCCTCCCCACCTGCACGCGGCTCCCACGCCCACCAGCTCATCAGCGGGCAGACACCTTAGAGGCGGCCATGATGAGACCGCAGGTGCGACGCGGCCAGGCACCTACAACTGTCCACTGCAGGAGAAAACCCGACTCAGCGAGAGATTGAGGAAAACGGACACTCTGTACTGGCCTCTCGGAAACAAGGGCTCAAAGCAAACGGATGCTGCTCTGGAGCAGGGGTGTCAAGGCACACGAGGAAGTCTGCGTGGAGGACGCAGCTGACGTCCCTGAGGCCCGGCGCCGCCGCCGGGCAGGGCACTGTCTGGGTGGCTGTGTCTGGTCAGGGCTGTGGGCACCAGCCCTCCCGCCAGCAGGCAACGCGACCAGCGATGAGGCTCCACCCCGCGCCTCCTCCTCCTCATCTGCAGCTAACACGAGCCTCTCCGCCCTGCCTGAGCCATCGGGATGTGGGCGAATCAGGAGATGGCTTACGGGGAGAGGTCCTGGGAGCCATCGAGTGCCCTGAATGAAACAACATTCTGGGTCTAGATGTTGAGCCCGAGACTGAAAACTGACAAAAGTCTTTCAGGAGAAGGCCGGGAATGGGGGTCTGCAAGAAGCTGGCTGTGTCTCCGCCCACCCCGGGCACCCTGCGAACCCTCCATTTCCCTCCCGGAGCACCCCCTGTGTGCACTGGCCCCTTCCCGGAGAGCTCGCAGCGGACATCCGTAAATCCCGGGGTGCAGGGTCTTAGCAGTGTCAGACTCTGCCCTGGGCTGGGGCAATAAACCAGCTGCAGCATGTGGAAAAGGCAGATGTCCTCAGCAAGAACAGCAGAGCTGCTGGCCCTGCCACGTGCTGACAGGCCAAGCTCTGCAGGCCCGTGACGGCCACTTCTCCTCCTTTGAGGCCCGTCACGAGCGTGTTGGAGACTTGGAAATGGCACATTTGGCATCAAGGGTGCAAAGAGACGGGTTTCAAACCTCACGGAAAAGGACCTGGCTTGGGTAAGTGGGTGGGGGCTTTACCACAGCGAGGCCAGGTGTTGTGCTGTGAGGTGGGGGGGAGGGGTGACGCAGAGGGGGGAGGGCGCTGGCAGCGTCCCCTCACCGGCAGTTGTGAATAGCAACTACTTCTCTGATGCACAATGAAACGAGCTTTCATTACAGCCCACGCAAACGCTTTGCCTTCAATATCAAATCACACAGAAATGGGAGCCGGAGAAAATCCCATTAGGTCAAGGGCCCGTGCCCCGCCAAGGCCGAGCTGCTCTCGCCAGTGTGTTCCTCGGACACGGGTATGCGGCAGCCTGTGCTGAGTTCCCCCTCCCGAGGAGCTTACGTCCCCCTCCCACAAATAACTCTACTCACAGGTTGGGCTGCTCTTTGTCAGCGTAGCAGAACAGGAGAGGGCTCAGGCTCCGGGCCAGCTCGTGCTCCTCAAACTGGCCTGCCGCGTCTGTCTTTGCGTTGTCCTGTCTGAAGATCAGCGGCAACCCTTGAGGGAGGAGGAAGGGAGAGTTGACATCAATCACACCGAGTCCACCCAAGAGGGACACAAATAGGAAAAGCGTAAAAAAAATAAAATAAAATTGGTCAAGAGGGAAAACAGTGGAAATTCAATGTATTTAGTGGGTTTAGTTCATCCTCGCAAAGGGCAGTGTCGACCATGATTTAGCACCGACTGTGGAAGTGGGAAGCTGCAGCCGCCTTAGATTACTGAGGTCATCTATTTGCATTGGCTCCGCAGAGTCAGCTGAGCAAAGAAACCAGCACTCCCACGACTGATGTCAGAAGCCCACCTGGGCACCTCTGACCATACCTGTCTTGTTGATCAGCCAATACGGAGCCGAGATGAAGATCTTTAAGGACCCCTCAGCTCGGCACACGATGCGGATGGTGAGGTTCAGCTGGCGCCGGTTGACGTCATAGAGTCGCATCCGCACCATGTAGTTTTGGGTTCCAGGTGGAATGAGCAATTCTTTACAGAGAGGGAAATTCTCCAGAGAGACCCCTAGAGAAAACATAAGTCACTGCCTTTCTGGATTCCCACCTCAGTCTGTCGGAGCAGTCCACAGCCAAACTAAACTGGGTTCCTTTGGGGGGAAAGAAAATAAATCAGTGTATCTCAAACTCGCAAAAATTTCATCACAATGACCCTGTTCCTCCAGCCGGGTGAGACAAACAGGAAGCGAGCCAAATGGTATCAAGTCACAGGAGGGCATCTGAACTGTGTGATCATTAGGAGGAGGAGGAGAATGCCAACAGGTCTTCCGTAGCAGCCACGATCAGTCCCAACGGACAGCCCAGCGGACCCGTGGACTGATGCAGCATGGGTGCAGAGAGGACAGACGGCAAGGTGCCGGGCTTCCAGCTGCCAGCCTGGCCTTGCCAGCAGCACATGTGGGGCCAGCTCCTTCCCTCACTGTGTCCCAGCAGCTCTCTTGCAGGACTGAGGAGAGTGATGCTGAGAGGGACGCTCCACAGAGCATGGCTGTGGAGCCAGGGGCGCCAGGTGCGCACACTGTGGTGGGGGACAGACACCCCATTCCATCTAGGGCCTCAAGAAAGATTTCCTCAAGAAAGATTTCCTGGAAAAAGACTTAAACGCCAGAAGCAAAGGCCTATCCTCTGTGGTGGGGACAATCAGCGTATCCTGACAGGACACACTGCCGACGCCCACTGTGTCTCAGGCTCCTCCTCGGTATGAAGGGGGACGGCAGCTGTCTCTTGGCCTAACGCATGTGCTGCTGCAAAGAGCGAACAAAAGGGTTAAGGCAACTCACTTGTGGAACTGCACAAAGATAAATAACTGAGTCATTATCATCTCAGCACGTGGCAACCGCCTTTGGGAAGCAAGGTTCTTGCCCAAACTCCGGACGCACCTCCAGCTGCACGTGCTGCCAACACGGAGCTGCTGCTCCTCCTTCCCTTTCCCCGTCCCTTCACCTGAAAGCACTCAGTGCTTTGAGCCTTCCAAGCCCCCACGTCTCCGTCAGTGAGACCTGACAGGTGATGAGAGTCGTGCGGCCTCCTGTGCGGAGGTCCTGGGCCTCGTGAGGCCTGGGGTACAGTGCATGCTGAGCAAAGGCCCCTCGCCCTCCCTCCCTGAAAAGAGAAGAGGAGACGTGATTTTGCTCGTCTAAGAGCCCCCGAGGAAGCACAGTTTGAAAAAGCAAAGGGATGTCCTATTATCACGTGTCAAGTGAGCAGAGGCAGAAGCAGGCTGTGCTCGGGGCTTCCTTTGTCAATCTTTCCGTTGTGCTCAACTATTTCATGCCACAATTTTCAACTGCTGAAGCTTAGGTGCCATTTTACCACCTAATTCCTCTGCGCTGGATCACTAAGACACTACCTGTGTGTGCCACAACCTCTGCCAAATGCTTTTCCCTCACACTCATAAAGACTCACTGGCATTTCACAGCATCAGCACAAGTGCCCATCTGCCCAGCCCTTACCCAGTTCAATGTTCTGGGAAGTGTCAGCTGTGTGGAGAGCCACCTCTTTGCCAGGCTTCAGGGTCCCGTTGATTGGCATTCCTTTAACGTAAAACTCAAGCTCACATGGCAGCAAGTTGCAGACCATCACCGTTGGCAGGAGGTAGATGGTGTGCCCGGGCTGTCTGAAAATCTGCTTTGCACTGTCAGAAAATATGTTGGAGGGCATGTAATCTGGGTAATTCTCTTTCTTTATGGCCACACAAAACCTATGAAGACAAAATCATGTGAAAACCATCAGCCTACATAAAGAACTGGACTGTTTTCCCTCCTAGCTGAGTAGGAGAAAGCAGGGCACTGACGTGGGCCAGCAGTTCCCTAAGGTCGCTGCCATTTTCAATCCAACACACTTCCTGAGGGCTAACGAGACCGAGAGCAGGAGGCAGGTACAACCTCTCCACTTCCCGTGAGGCCGACAGCTGTCTACACACCTGTGAGACAGACTGTGACTTCCGTCCCCTTTTATCCCTCTTGGTCTCCTGGCCCAGTGGCTGGTGTCTCTTGCTCATCCTTGACATGAATGTAGGGTCTGGCGATGGTTGGGGTGGTTTGTAAACGTCAATTTTATGAGACAAGCTGATTCCCAACACTTTCAAACCCTTAAACATCTTTTACTGTTTCCATGTGTTGTATAAATCACTGGAGGGCACGTGCTGAAATCGCCAGCTATGGCGGTATAATTCTCTGCTCCCCCTTTGTTTCCTGACCCCAGCCATGCTGGGTGAAGGACATACTGGAACGCACCGCACTATTCTCACATCCCTCCGTAAACGGAATCAAGTGCCGAGCTTGACTGTAAAGGAAACTAAAGCCAATCTTCTCTAATCGAAAGACATTTAAAGTCTAAATTTAGAAATTGCTAACGAGAGCAATCCAAGTTTTTTTTTTTTTTGACGTTGAGTTTAGTAGCATAACACACGCTGAGGGG
The DNA here is from genome assembly GCA_004024945.1 of Uropsilus gracilis. Lineage (NCBI taxonomy): Eukaryota > Metazoa > Chordata > Mammalia > Eulipotyphla > Talpidae > Uropsilus > Uropsilus gracilis. The sequence continues at coordinate 29,236 of PVHY01008219.1, forward strand.
GAAAGAGTCCGAGCGGTTCGTTTTGTCCAGGCCCCTAAGAAACAGTAGCAAGAGACACATGCGCCTTCATGAAAAGTCCCACTGAAACCTCCTAACTGAGCACATCCCAATGCCAGGACTTTACTGCCCAACTCAGGAAAGGGAGGAGGTACTATTTCTCTTCCCTCCTTGCTCCTTGCTGTCCTCTCTGCTGATACAGACGCTAAGTTCCTGCTCTCCACTCGCGGGTGGCATCTCTTGGCTGTGTCCATCCATATCAGATGAGAACAAAGTCCCAAGGGCCCCATCCCCACCCAGGGTTCACCTCTGGTCTTTATGAACTCAAACGCCGCCTAAGCTCTTGGAAGGACTGCACACGCGCGACTCACACGGGGTCTCTGAGGGAGAACGAGGGGCAGGCAGAGGCAGAGCCCGTGGCGCCAGGCGGCCCGTACCTGAAGAAGCGGCTCTTTTCCGTGTCCATGGAGTGGCACTCTCGCTTGCTGCTGCTGACCTCTGTGGTCTTCACTACGTTGGTCCAGTGAATGGGGGCCTTGCAGAAAAACACGCCCAAGCCTTTAGGCCGGGCCTGCAGCCGCCACGACGTAAGGTGTAAGGGCACAGCAAAGGAGTCGCCCGGCATGACGGCAGGAAGCACCACGGGTTCTGCGCAGAGAGAAGCGTGAGCGCCATGGACAGCGGTCCCCCCAGCCCCGAGCCGGATCCGCCTGGGGGAACAGGACCCTGGAGATTGCAAAACCTACTGTCTGGTGCCGACGGGCTGTCCAGCCTCAGCTCCATGGGCGTCTCGAGCCGGTTCTTCACGATGAGGGCAGAGCGGACAGTGATGACTTTGCGAGCGCTGCCCTCCATAGTGACAGCAAAGACCACCCGTACGGGCGGCAGCGAGGAGAACTGTGGACCAGACAGAGCGAGAGAGCATAGCTGCGCTTCGGAAAAGCGCAGCCGACGCAGCGAGAGCAGCCAGCAGGCCTACGCCACAAGCATCGTCACTGCAGTTCTTCACGAGGTGGAAGTCCTTGAGCACTCAGCTCTACTCGGAGAGACTGTAACACCCACTGCTGAAACAGCAACTGCGAACACTGGTAGGAGGACTAACATTCCACACAGATGTGATGGCACAAGGGCAAACCAGTGCATGGCCTACACACACCACGAGCACTTCACTGTGACTGGTGACCCACCAACGCCCCCAAACTCCCTGAATCGGTAAGAAAAGACCTGCCAGAAGTTAGCCTCTATTCATTACGCCCCTGAGCTCCTACGCATCAGGCCTGCTAAGGACACCCGAGACGGAAGCTCAGCTTAACTCTACTGGAGGGGAGTAAAGACCCCCCACCCCCACCCCATGACGACTACAGTTCAGAAACACTGAAGCAGGACTTTGCAAAATATGAAGTGATTTGCCTTCTGCTGTGTTTTTCTCCCAGATTAACACACTCAAGTAGAGAAAACATGCCGTGAAGAGGAACAAGTGGCTGGGCACTGCGCACACACAAGCAGGAGGTCTCCCAAGACCGGGACTGTCTGGGTGGAGCCCAGACTATAATAAAGAGTGGCCGCATCGCTAAGCTGTTCGCCACAACAATAACTCTCACCCTAAATATCATAAAATGTACTCTCGAGGTCCATACACTAGCCACTGATGAGCTGACAGGAAAGCCAAAGTCTGTATTCCAGAGAACTTGAAAGACAAACTTGTCTTTCCTCATAGGCACTTTCCATGGTCTAGTCAGGAATCACTCCTTACAAACAGGACACCGAGGTTCAGAAACTCGGCCTAATGAGGGGAATCATTTATTTTTGGCCTTAGGTGGCAGGCACTACTGTCTTTTTCCATATGTTCATTCATACATTCAACACATGTTCTGTTCTATCAGTACACATCACACAGAGAGAGAAATTAAGTCTAAAACCCACATCAGCTACACCAAGGAGAAGGCATCTGAAACTACTCAGGACCGACTGATAATGCTGGAGAAATACATGAAGCCACACCCAAGCTGTTCATGCTGCCAAGTGACTACAACAAGCAGCATCTGGGAGAACCAAGTAACTAAACAAGGAACTGGAGAGCCCTGTGTTCTGAGCTGAGACTTCCAGGAAGTCCCAAAGGAAAAGCAAATGAGACTTTTTGTCTTTCCAGGGACACAACCCTAGGTGTGCATGGCCGTCACCCCAGCCCACGCGGCCACAGCCCTGACAGAGCCAAAGCCCAACAGGAAATGTTTCTACTGTTGATCTTGCCACCTCCAAGTTCACCTGGCACCTCACCTCCAAAACCTCCCGTCCTCTGGGAGAAGGAATGATATGCAAAATCCTGGAAACTGTTCGAGGAAATACAGGTGGCGGTGGTGGAGGGAGGGAGTAAGGGTTCTTACTATTTTTCATCCTTATTTACTTTCATGACCTTGGTGTTCAAACTTAGGAATGATATAAAGCTGTGTGAGGGATAACTGATACTTAATCAGCAGAAAAGGAGCGCTGAGACCCAACAGTGCCTTCTCTACCCTTGCCTGCAGGATTCAGTCGCATAAACCAAGCGCTGAAAACATATGCTTGCAAGCCCTCGTGATAGGAAGGGAATCATCATCACCAGAAAAGGACAAAGATGGCCCCAGTCCCACATGCCATGAAGGGAGAGAACGTGTTTCTTGAGGCCACACAGGACCCACCGCCTGTGGGCCAGGTGCAGCATGCTCATACTCAGTCACACGGGACAGGGGGATCATACTCACATAGACCTGGGGGTGGATGATGTTGGTCCTGCTGCTCGGGCTGCCGATCTAAGAAAGATGTCGAGAGTCAGAGACGTAAGAGGCCCGAGGTTACAGGCACCCCAAATTCAGTGGCCATTTTCTGTATAGTTACTCCCAAGAGAAAACATGCTGGCTTGGAAGACAAGGGAAAGCAAGGTTCACACCCAGCCAGAGTAGACACAACAGAGGAAGGTACCTCTGGGGAAGTTAGCCCGTCCATGACCAGCATGAACTTAGACCAATAAAGGGATCTTGAAGCAAAGTTTCTCTTTCAAAGAAAGTTGGGGCACCAGAGAGGAAGAGCAGAAGAAAGAGTGTTCTCCAGGAACACTGAGAGGAAGAAAACAGCACGAGGGAGTGACATCTCTGCAGGCCCGCACTTTCCCTCATCAATGACTGTGCGGAAATGAAGTTGATCTCCTGTCAGCATGAGGCGGCGGTGGCATTGGCTGTACACCAGCCCCTGCCTACACATGCTAGTCAGGGTCGTTCCCAAGTTGTTCCCCAGGCTGGTCCTCAACCCTGGAACTACAGGCTGGGGTGAAGTCAGGGGAAGGGTGTGTGAGGTGATGTGTGACCAGAAAATAAACAAGAGTGGACATCTGTTTCTAGGCCAGAGGGAACTAGAGCAAGAGAGCTGGAGGGAGCAAGAAAGAACACTGAAGAAGACAGTGTATAAAGGAAACCTAACAAAATGTGAAGTAAAGTCAACATATGTTTGGCAGACACCTGTCAAGCCAGCCTCAGTATGAAGTGGGTCAGCAAAGGGCGGGTAAGGAGTGTTCATGCCAGATGTAGAATTCGCTCTTCTATTCAATTACCACTGGCTGGTGTATCCATGATTGATACCATTGCCCACGACTGACCCAAAATGATCTTTTTCTTAGGACCAGTGGAAATAAAGAACAAATCTCCTTCGCCAGAACCAAGGCTCACAGAGGCTTCTCTCCCTGGCAGGCCAGCGAACACCCACACACAGTCTAGCCACGCACCGTGGAGCAAGACGAGTTCTTGTCTGGTGCTGCGTAGCGGAAGAAGGTGCCGACTCTGTCCACAGACACCGGGCTCACTGGCTCCCAGCCGTTCACTCGCACTTGCAGTTGGTGGATCCGGAGGTCGTGGGTGTGTCTGCAGGCAGGACAAAGGGAGGCAGGTTAAGCACAATCATAGAAAGGGAAGAAAAGGAGAAGCAAAGGCTTGACTCTGATTTACCGTTAGACACAGAAACCCAACTGGCCAAGCTTTTGGTGATCACCTAATGTAAGGGGAATCAAGAGAATAATTGAATTGGGTTTTAAACTTAAAATGGTAAGACTTGTAAGGCTTCAGCAAGAGGGGCCTTTACCCCAGACCTCTTGACACCCCCACCTCCTTCCAATTCTGTATACCCTGCGGATGTTTCCACCACACCCGCCGTTTATACATAATGACGCCAGGTACAATCCCATCAGCGGGTCAGTGCAAACGTCATGCGAGCGATGTGACCCTAGAACCACAGCCTAGGAGCTATATAAGCTAACGCTGGTCTTCCTGGCTCTTCGGTTGACCAGCACGCTGCTCTCCGACCCTACGTGATGACAGCCAGATCACAAGAGCCAGAGCTCTGGGCTCGGGGCTGAGCATTCGGCTGTAATCAGAGCAGAAGGCAGTGGGCAGAACAGGAGGAACAGGAGGAAATTGCACATTTAATTCTATTCTAGATTTTGCCTAATTCAAGCCAGAAGTCTGAAATGGGGAACTGAATTTGAGGCTGACAGGAAGGGGAGCTTGGGGTACAATGTGCCAAAGGGGGAAAGCCAGAGAAGGCATTTATTTTGATGAAATCAAGCAGAACAGTGAGACTTGAAATGGGTTACAAAACATGGAATCCAAAACGGAAATGACAAAGAGGTCAAACCCCTTCTGATATAACAGAATAACAGAGGCCGTGATTATTAAGAAATATAGCCAACAGTTCTATAATTAGTTTCTCCAGGAACTTTGTGGAACAAGAAAATGCTTACTGCTCATTCCAGGAAATTCTAATGTTTCCAGGTATGTGTGCCCGGCACAGGGATATTTTTCTTAACTATATTTTTCCTTGTAAAATCACTGGGGGCCCACAGAACTCCTACAATTGAGGAGTTTGTACGCTGCCACAAAAGTGTGCAAAGGAAGAAGTCCTTAGCTCAGGAGCAAGTTTGCAGACAAAGACTAGAAGCACCTAACTATGGATGTTGAAGGCACACTCTTAAATCCAGCTCAGCTTGAAAACAAATACTAGGTTCAGGTGCTAAAATCTCAACCTAGTCCCCACCCACTGGACAGTTCAGCCATTTAAAAATGTTTGTCAATAAAAAGAGACTGTCTATGTCTTTATTAAGCACTTTCAGCAGCCAGAGAGGACGTCCTTTCGCATTGATTCCAGTCCCTCAGCTCACGATTTCAAGGCTGCACCAGCTAACTCTCTTGTTCTTATCTTCTTTAGAATCAACCAATCTCACCAGAAGAGATCTGTGTCCTTAAACCATCCACTTGCTAAAGAGGTGGCACATACACACCTTAACACTGCAGTCAGAAAGCCGTGTCATCACCGCTTCCTGAAAACAGGGCTATGATGCAATGACCTTGAGACCTGTGATCTGTCTATGCTTCCACCCAACTATGCGAAACACAGGTGATGACCTCACACATTAAATGAAGGAATAACTAATGGAAAGAAACTTATTTTCGAGACAGTAAGACAGGCATCCTATGTTTTTAAAGGAACCACTGATTTTCAAACAAACATTTAAAAACAATACATTGAAATCATCAATAAAGCAAGGTGAAATGAGAATTAAAGACAAAACACACTTTTTTTAAGACAAAACACACACTTTTTCTTTCTTTTTTTTTTTTTTTTTTTTTTGAGAAAAAGAAACAGACCATGCCTCACCTGTGCCTTAGCTTTCCTCTGGCTTCAAACTCAAAAGGAATCTCTTCACCCGTGAGGACTTCCCGCCACTCGCTGACATTATGAGCATCGTCAAGAAATGTGCCACCAGCCTCTGGAAGCAGCCCTGGGCTCCCGCTGTGAGAAAGCGCGGCCCTGGAACAGAGCAGAGGCACCACAGAGAATGAGGTGTGGGGAGCAGAAACCCCCCGAGCTGGACCCTCAGTGATCAGGTCACAGAAACCCGCTACAAGGAGGAGCTGGAAGGCTGGCCGCTGAGGCTGTGGCAGTGCCCAACCCTGGCTTATTCAGCACTTCAGACATAGCAGGAGGCTATGATGCACCCACAGCACACATCACACACAGCCCCAAGCACCCACGGGAGAGCCGGGCACGCAGGTGCTATGTCATGACTTTGCAAAGCAGAAGTTTAAGTGACTTTCTAGAATTGAATCAATCTGAACTGCTAAAAAAAAAAAAAATCCCCTCGAGAACACTGTTGACATGAATGGAAGTGGAAGAAACGTGATTTCACACCAGTGATTCTGTCACTCGCTCCAGGCACGCCATTCCCTAGGCTGGAAAGCCCAGCCTGTCTCCGGAAGGCTGAGTCAGGCTCCAGCAGTCAGGAAGTGGCCCGCGAGGGCTCTCACTGAGCTCAGGTAAACCCCAAACCCCTCCCGAGTCCATCCGGGTCCAAGTGTGTTCTGGATGGGAAGATAATTTGGGGGAGGGGAGGGCATAAGAGAAAGATGGAAGGTGTTTACAAAGTTAGCTTTGGGTGAAAAATGCACAATGTTGGGTTTCATACATGGCTTCTTCTATTGGGGGGAGGAGGTACTGAGAGTAGCAGCCGCTGCGACCCTACTTTCCGCACCCCACTTACCCCTTTGTCTCGCCCACCTTCTACACTAAATGGGCCCGGTACCGGGGCCACCACGACTTTCCACGCAGCTCAGGCTCAGAACCCACTTCTCTGACCACAGGTTCACCTAGAGCCAGCAGTCTAGTGGAGACAGCGGGCAGCCGCCTCCCACATGGTCCCCAGAGAGGGCGTGCTGTGCCCTGTGGGCTGGCTGCGGAGCTCTGCTGGCTGGCCGGCATGGAGGCAGGAGAGCGCTTACCTGGTGGGCGTGGTGGTCAGGGTGGCGAACCACAGTGTGCAGCCCGTGTGGTTCCTCAGAGCAAAGGGGACAAATGGCTGTCGGCGCTTGGGGGCTTTCACCTCTGCTACGGGCAAAGAGAAGACAACCATTAGTGCCCTCCTGGGTGTGACAGACACCCCCATGCCTGGAGCCTAAACTGCCCCTTGTGTCAAGGGCTAAGGTGGAGGGATGAGAGAAGCAGCTCCCACAGGTGTGTACATAGTCTGTTCTGGGATGACCAGGTTTCCCTCCGCCCTACAACTGACCATGAGGTGTGGTGACTGCCAGCCCCCAGCCCCCTCACAATCCCGCTGGCATTTATCTCAGTGGAGGCTAGCAGGACCTAACTTACTCAGCTGGAATCAAGAAAGGAAGAGAAATTACCACCCATTTCCCCCAGGAAATAGACTCCAAGTAGGTAACCAGGGCTGTGGCGAGGAATCTCACACCTGGTTAAACGCTGGCCTGCATGCTAAACAAGCCCCCATTACACCCAAGTCCTCCTCGCCACGTCCTGCATATGGTAACGAAACAATCAAAACATTCTTTCCAATCACCTGGCACTAACAGTTGTTCCATTTTCCTTCCTGCAAGACCAGATGCTCACTACCCCCAAGTTCGCCCAGTCCAACTGCTGGCTCATTTCTCTTTCCTCTGCGGTCACTGCCCTCTGCTCGAAGGCGAGACTAAGAAAGGGGCATAAAATAGGGCACCTTTTCATAACAGAGTTTCAACCAGGGGGCCTGGAAGGAAGCACAGACCAAAGCGAGACACTAAATAAGCAAACTCTGGCTGTAAACACTAAGGAATCAGGGAAGCAAGACACCAGGTGGCTAGAAACGGCCCAAGAACCTCTCTGGTGCACAGGCTGCCAGTGTTCACACTGCCTTGCTGGACAGCCTGGCAGGCTCTCCGCTCCGTCACCAGGGGCCTGCCTCTCTTCTGCAGGTCACACAGATGAAAGGGGGGCCACGAGGACAATGCACAGCAGCCCTGGGGGCTGCAGGCTGGCGTGCTCACACCACACATGCGCTCCTGAAAAGGCAGGGCGTGGCCAGTCTCAGCCTGGGCGCAGCCAGGAAGCGCAGGACGCCCCGGGAAGTCTGCCACCCACGTGGCCTACAGCTGCAGAGAACATGCCATTGAGAGGCGACCGCAACTGCCGACGGGGACACCAGAGCAAACTGAAGTTCACCTTCCAGGGCCACGGGCTTCCCGCCAGCAACATCCAGAAGGTGAAGTGCAGCCGACGCTGGCGGCCACCTCCTGACCCAGCAGGACAGTACCATCCAAGTCAGGAGGCAGCGGCGCCTCTGAAAAGGCGATCGCTTGCTTTTTTTTTTTTTCCTTTATAGCTTGTAAAGTTCTCGGAAGTCAGTGCTAGGAACTGTGTAAAGACAGCGGTCCCGGGTTAGGACAGGTTCTCCCTGGTAGGGACAATGGTTCGGGGGGAGGCTGAGAAGCCACCTGAGTGAGTGGTCCCATCTCCCAGTGTCACAGGCTGTCTTTAAGACACCCCCACGTGCTTCTAAAACGACCTCCACTTGAGTATAGCCAGTTCTCACCCTGACGGTCTCCCTGCGTTCCCAAGGCTGGCTTTGGGGGAAAAAAAGTGTTTATCAAGTTAAAAACGGAGGGATAGCTGCCAGGCTGCTGACAAAAGCAGAGGGGGAGGTGCAAAGTCTATGAGCTATCTGCAGGGAAAGCGGGACTTACAGTGCCAGGAGGGCACCCCCCCCCCCCTCCGCGAGTGCAGAGAGAGCTACTTTACTCTGGGGGATAATGGATCCAGGAGGAAAAGGAGACAGATGTGCTTCGTATCCCACTGTGAGCCAGATGAGAAGTTTTCATTTGCAAATCAGACTTAAAAAAGAGCAGGTGGCACATGCCTTTGATCATGCGGTAACACAGAATCAAGTGCGAGGAAATCAGAGAGCCGCAAATTCATTGCCCTGGAATGAAACCGCCCGGCGGGCATGCTGCCGAGGCGCCTAAGCTGCTTGCGGGTCACACAGCTGGCGGTCTTCGGCAGCCCACCTCTCTGGGGATAAAAATGCATGGAGTGCTCACACATCCACACCCAGCACCCAGGGACAAATCTGCCATCCCTGCCCTGGGGACTCCCCAACACGCGTGGACCTAACCTGCCTTCACAGCAGAGGATGAGACACCCCATCCATCAAAGACGCTGGGGCTCCCCATGGCTTTGGAAAATCATGACCAGATCCTATGTCCCCATGGGCCGGGAGAACCTAAAGCTCTTCACCTCCAGACCTGGCATCAAGCAGCTCTGGCCGAGGAAACGCCTACTCCTCATGACCACTAGCTTCACAGTGGCCACATGAACTTGGCCGTGACCAACAGTGTGGGCCTCGTGTGCACGGGCACCTCCGTCTAGCAGAAAGACCAGGCTCATCAGACATTCAGAGCGGATCAAAGCAGATCAGAGACCAGGTCTGTTATGGGTCGGTCATGTGAATGAAGGTGATTACTTCGCCTTTCAGAGCCTCTCTGTCCTCAGCAGCTGAAAAGGAAGAGGACTCAGCACATCGGGCTGAGATTTATAAAGAACGGCGAGAGAAAACCTAAGAGGCATAAGCCCAGGAATCACTCAAGATTTAATCATGGGTTTTCTTCAAGAGCCCTTCCCCGCCGGGCACGCTGGCTCGTGCCGGTAAGCTTCAGCCTATGAAGCAGTCAGGGCCAGGGATCGCGGTTCGAGTCCCGCCTGGGGCCCGTAGCGAGACCTAGTTCCAAAAAAATAGCTGGGCGTGGTGGCGCGCACCTGTCATCCCAGCTACCTGGGAAGCTGAGGCTGGGGATGGCTTGAGTCCGTGGTACCCCGGGCAACATGAGCCTGCGGTTCCATGGGCAAAAATAGCGAGACCTAGTCTAAAAAAAAAAAAAAAAAAAAAAAAAAAAAAAAAAGCCCTCCCCCCCAAAGTACATGTCACTAAGACTTCCCAGGAAAAAGGGCCCCAGCTCAGCTGCCATGTGCTGACGGCCCTGCTCTGGGTTCCTGCTAGAGAAAGTGCCTGTGGTCTTTTTTGCAAAACATACCATGACCCAGGATCTGGAGTGAACCAACCGAAAACATAAGTCAGTCAGATTAAATCACATTCTTGCAAGCAAATGAAGAAATGAACATCCTGAGATTCCAATTCCTGGATGTTTAGTTTATGGTGTTGTCTATCATATTTACTTACCGGCCAAATTCTCAAGGAAGCTTAAAAGGTCAGAGAGAGAAATAAATAATAGTTTCCAGCCCATCTCCTGAGAGGCTCAGGTTACACCAAACGAAGCTAGGATTGGTGTCTGAACGACCACGGAGCCGTGTTCTCGTCGCCTGCTTCCCGGACATCAGCGTGCCCGCTCCACAGAGCCCCGCGTGGCCACAGGGCCAAGGATCACCGGGCATCCCATCCACACAGGCAGCACTGCTTGGGGGGAGGGTGGCTTCCTTCCATGCCCTTGCTTCTCAGCAGGGTAAGTGACCTCCGACATCGGTTCTTCTGCATCACCTACCGCGGAGTGGATTCTACTTCCACAGGGTGAGGTTTAAGGCAGATGGAGGAAGCCCCCTAAGACTGGACACTTGACTTCTTTCTACACAAGGTGCTGGTCTGTCCGTGAGCTGAAAGCGGCTCTTCCCCGCTACTCGGAGAGAGGACTGAACCAACTCGCGGTCCACACCCCCTACCTGCACCCCCAAGCGCCCATCCACAGAAAACGAGCTCTTCAAAGAGGAAGGCAAAGCAGCGCTGGCCCGGCCGCACCGTACCTCCAGCATAGATCTGATGCTCTAGGTTAGTCAGGCTGGCTGTGCTCCTAGTTCTAAGGTAGGCAAGGGGGAGGCCTGGTGGACAGGAGAGACAAAGTCAGAGGAAAGAGTCAGCAGCGCGGTTAGGAGACACCTCCGGAACGAGCACAAACAAGGGCACATTCCCCCAGGAGCAGGCATCATGCACCCCGAGGGTCACCCCTTCCGGGACCGGGCGCCAGGCGCGACGCACGCTGGCTGGAGCTGCGAGGCTGGGGCAGCGCTTCACGCTCCTGCCTTTCTCAGCCGGGGAAAGAAAACGCAGCCGTCGTCCTCTCGCACGGAGCGACACGTCTCGCCCGAATTGTCAGCCCACGGCAAGTGGGCTCGCCAGCGGCAGGGACGAGCGAGCAAGCCCTGTCAGCACAGGCTCTCGCGAGAGCGGCTCGGGACGTCGAGCGTCACGTCACGCCAGCGCGCCGGGCTGCGCGCTACGTTTACACGCCTCGGCTGAGCCCTCGTCGCCTGGGCGATTTATGATTACGCTGCGTTGTCGTCAGTTAAACACGGACGCTTTTAGACTCTTGATACTTGGTGTTTGCCAAGGGCGTCCGTGATCTACAAAGGGAAGGCGTCCGGGCAGGCGCCACGCCACGCAGGTTTACCTGCAGCGCCTCGGCCCTTACTGAGCAAAGCCGACAAGTACGGCGAAATGAGGCCGTTATTTTCTTTCCCCTGCTAAAGAAACGGCTCGGAAGGCAGCAAGCAGCGCCCTTAGAAGTTGCTGTCTTCGGAAATTCTGCTGCAAGGGTTCATGTTGAAACTGGCCTGAGGAACACACAGCTTGTGGGGGGAATGTGAGTGAATGTTCCTGAATAAGACCTGAAAGTCTGTGGTTTCTTCAACAAGGTTCAGTCCTACTGACTTTCAAAACAAATGCCCAACAATGGTTTTATTAGGTCTATTAAGAGAACGCAATCCCATTCGCTACGCTACCACCCAGGAATTTCCAGTTAAAAAAAATAAAATAAAATAAAAGGTGGTTTGCAAACCCAGCTACAGTCACTTAAGTCTAATTAAAAGATACAGTACACCTTTATAAACCTAGGAGGCCATAAAAGTGAAAATCCAGCTTTAGTTCAGCGCTAGCATTTAGCATGGATAAGGCAGTTTATAGACTGTAAAGAGAGAGGAGAACATGGTTTAAAGGGGAAGCAGGGAACAAGAGAAAGCCGTGTGTCTGGACCCTGAAGGTCAGGCCTCCCAGTGTTTGCGCAGACTCTGGGTTTAAGAGCCCTCTGTATGAACAATATTTTTAGAAACACGCTCTCGAGGACATTATATTACAAAGATTTTTTTTTTTTTTTTGGTAGAGTCTTCTGGGTGGACTGTGTTATAGCCTCTGACACACAAGCTGGGAAGGACAGAGGCCGAGCCAGGACCAAGGCTGATGCTGTCCGAAGAGCCTGGGCTCCTGAGTCCTGCCCTTGAGACTCAGAAACAACAGCTTGGGGATAGGGAGTGCAAACCGGGCTGACGTTTCCTTGTCTCCTGTCTAGCAGTAAGAGGCACAAAGTCCATTTCTACACCCTGAGGAGAGACAAGCCAGTTCAAATGCTTCATACACTAAGGAGATCCATCTTCCCATGACACGTTTGCAGACCAGATGGAATATGTAAGTATTCACGAGCTATGTGAAGTCCCGCCAAGACTCCCCAAAGAAACCACACTCGGAGAGCTGGGGCTGAGTTGAATTTGGATGACAATGGCTTGTGGAACAAGTGAGGACCATGCAGTGGGCTGTCACAAGCTCAAGCTCTGAGGAAAGCAGAGCTCCATGGAGAAGCATTAAATAAAGGAAGAAACATTGTTAACAGAAAACAAACTGACTCCCCCTGTCTTCAAGAGGCTGGGGAGTGATTCCTTTATACTTTATAAACAATGCAGGCCCCTTGTAACAATTTTTCCCACATGGAATCCTGCCCTCCCTCTAAGAATCTCCCCAATCATCTATTGCCTTTTTTTTTTTCAATCTCTAGACTTAGAAGTTTGAAAAATAAAATCAAAACACAAGGCTGACCTTGGCACACTTGTTGGTGAGCCGGTTCCGGTTCACGGCAGTGTCCCCAGAATTCAGGAACTGTACACAGCAGATACTCGCAAAGGAGGATCTACACTCATATTAACAGTGTCTCTGGCAAAGAGTGACAGAGAACCAGAGGAGAGGGGCTGAATCTCCTCTAAGTTTTTTTTTTTTTTTTCCATAGGAAATGGTGGGCCTATATGGATTTTCACTGAAACATGGCCCTATAGGTCAGGGATGATCTAATCAGACATTTTGGAGAAAAATCTTACTTTGTCCAAAGCACGGAGGATCCACTGAAGAGCCCATCCAGTCTTCTGAGACGGACGCCTGCGTTTCCTTGTCCTGCTTACAGTAGTCTGCCATCCACGACTCCTTGGTACTTACATATTGGTCTAGAAAGAATTCCCCCGAGATATTTAGATCAGAAGAAACGATTGCGCATCAAAGTCAACTAATCTCAATGCAGCAACACAAGCTTTTCTGAGCGCCTCACTCCACACGAGGCTCTGCGCTCCATTCGGGGAAAGTTTATCCCCTGGAGAACCTCATATTCCACTAGGAGAAATTCATGTTCACAAAACAACCATCACCACAAAACTCTGCCACAATAGGAAAGAAACTAAAACAGAGATATAAATAAAGTTCTATGGCTGCACAGAGGGGGAAAACTGACTCTGCGGGAACAAGTAGGCAGCGTGCACCAAAACCCACAGGAATCTTTGGGGCGGGGAGACCTTTGTTCTGTGTCTGGAAGGTTGAGTAGAGTTTAGAAGTTACAAATGGGACGAGGGCTCGAGGGACATTAGGGACAGAAAGGACAACACATGCAAAGCCTTTACGACATGAACGTGCGTGGCACCACCAGGGAATGCTGGCGATGCTGCTGCGCCTCTGGCTCTCCTCACTGTGCAGGACATGGCAGAGAAAGCTAGAACGCAGAGTGGCTTTGCCTGCGGAGAGCACGGTGTGCCAGGCCAAGGGCCTGGAGTCAGACCAGTGAGGAGGCTGTTAAAAACATCCAAGCTCAGGAGGCTGGAGTCCAGCTGGAGCAGATTTACTCTGAGAGGAGAACACACTGGAAACAGCAGGTTAAGATCGTTCCAATGCATCACACCTGATACAGACCTTCTCTACCAGTAAAGATAGGACACATCTTAGGACAAGGACTGGTACCTGGTTTTCACCACAATCCAGATGTACAGTGAGACACACACACAGCACTGCGTCTGGACACTGGCACAGTGACAGGAATAAGGGATCAAAGACAGAAAACGGGGAGGGTAAAATGGGCGAAGGGGAGTAAGAGGCATGGGTTTTCAGCCACAAAGTCAGGGAGCTGCGCCACACAGGTCGGGGAAGACAGTCAGTACGCGATGACCATGTGACCATCGCTTCACATGTGCGCAGATGCCGAATGACCGTGCGTGCACTTGAAACTAAAGCACTGCGCGTCAGTGGTACTTCAGTTAGATAAACGCATCGAAGACACTTTAAAACCACTTTTACCACTGGGGAGAATGTCCTCGAAACGGTACTTTTGCACAGACTTGCATCAGAAACCTGGCCCAGCTCTGCGCAGGCTCCTGCTCGGTGCAGCTTTTCAAAAAAGCACTTCTCCAAACTCAGCTCCCAGTGGACAGGGGGGTACAGAAGTGACACAGGCGTCCGTCTGGCACAGTGTAGAGGGGTCAGGAGAGTACATTGTCACTACACAGGTGACGCCGCTCTCCAGGCAAATTACTTAACACAATCTGATGCCGCAAAGCAGTGGCTTTTCAGTTTGCGAAACCACAGCTCCTGGTCGCACCGTCCCGCTTGCTCGGACAGGAAAAGCGTCTCGATCCAGGGCACACGTTGAGGAAGTCTCCCCAAGTGCAATGGTGGGCGGCATCGCTCAGACCCCACCGGGACTGCCAAAAAATCAGAGCGCAGGGCACCAGCTCTGTGAACTTTCAGAACGAGGTCGGCATGACCTGGCTGGCGCTGTCACTCTTCTTACAGGGAAAATGACGGGCGCGAGCTTTTCCCCATCAGCGTACATGGCCAGCACCCGTGGTACTGTATCCTCCCCGTGACTGCGGATGCACCTGGCCTGGTGGGTGTGCGTGTGCGTGAGTGGGCACACTGGGCCTACGAGGAGGCGTCACCCTGGGGGAGGCGGGAAGGGAGGAGGAGACATGCCAATGGCTGCTTCTTTATCATTAAAAGCCTAAAGAAGAGAACGCCAAAGGCTCTGACACTGTCTGCTACAAGCGTGGTGAGCCCAAGAGGCCGGTGCTGGCTGCCCAACACAAAAGGGAAGAGCCAGCACATGCGGCTGTGACCCTTATCCTCATCGTAGCTGGGAAGCCATGAGGTGTGGTTAGTTTCAGAACACACCGGTGGCCTAGAGCCCCGCGGCCCAGGGATGCACAGGGTGAGGGCAACATGATCCGGGGAGGGAAACTGAACAGGCGAGTCAGGCTGCTTCAGGGATGAAGTCAAAATTAAACCTCTAAGGGATTACTCTGAGCAGCTTGAGAGAAGTGAATCTAATTTCACTTCCAGGATGTGTAATGAGTCCCAGGGACCGAGCATGGGGGGGGAGGGGGAAGCTCAGGGAAGACATGTGTGCCCCAGAGAGACAAAGCTCCTGTTTGATCACTGAGACCGCGGATCTGGGAGCTACTCCGGAGCCAAGGGAAAGCAGCCCTGATGAGTGAGTGACTCGGGTCAGGCCCAAGCGCTTGCTCTTCCACTCAAGGGACGTCTGCCCTGAAGGGAGCCAGTCTTCAAAAGACAACTCCCTGGACTTTCAGAGGGGAACTTAACGTAGTACATACACACAGAAATTTCCAGAGGTACACCTGCAACCTCCACGATCTTATAGCGATGCGACTCCATCAGAGACGGGAAAGATACCTTCTACTCACCTATCAGCACAGAGGTGATATTGATGTCCAAGCGGAATTTGGCCTTGGCTTCCAGCTTCAGCCGAGGAGGGTGGAGACGACTGGCTGACTGCTGCTGCCAAGACACAGAGCACGGCCATGGCTCGATGAACGGTTCCCAGCCTATAACACAGGAAATAAGACATCTGTTCAGCAGACACCAAGAAGTTTATAGGGGAAAACTGCTCACAAGCACAAGGGCAGACCAGCTGAACATATCTCAGCTCTCCACTTCCAATGTGACTTCACAAGAAGGCACCTTCTTTGGCCAGAGGTTGCCCTAAAGATATCCAGGTTGGAAAATCACTAATAGTTGCTGAAACAACCATTAAATATGATGCTCCCACTCTTCCAGCAAGAACCCACTGATAGCCGGGCGTGGTGGTGTTCACCTGTAATTCCAGCTACCCGGGAGGCTGAGGCCAGGGATCGCGTGAGTCCGTAGGTTCAGGACTACCCTGGGCAACATAGCAAAATCTAGTCTCTTTAAACAAACAAAAGAAAAGAACCCACCGGTGGAATAAATAGGTAAACCTGGAAATTCATTACCTCAAATTTTTCAGTGTTTATATCCCCGAGAATGTCATACATACGTTAAGGTACATAAACACATCTGTAAAGTTTAAAGACAATCTATCTACCCACTAGCTTAAGTGGATATACGGACATACATCCTGGTAAACTGCACAGCATTGTCAGGCATATTTCCTTCAAGTGGAAAGACAAAGGCAGCGCCTGTGGCAACAATCATCTATCACTAGCTTAAGAAAAAGAAACTTACCAGTGCCTCTGAAGTGGCGCACCCCGCTACTCTCCCCCTCTCACCAGCCCTCTCCTACCTTTAGCTTCAATCTTCAATCATGTTCCTGCTCTTCTCTATAGTCTTACCACTTTTGTTAACATATACCTCTTAGGAGCACACTGATTCGCTTGTCCTCTGATCTAATAGTACATATTGTTTCGCAAGTTTCTATTTTGACTAAACAGTGTGTCTCTGAGACTCACTTAGATAAAGTCATGTGGCTGCGATACATTTATTTTTGCCGCTGAACTGCGATCCACTAATGAACGTATCATTTATTCATCCATCCTACTGCTGAGAGGCTTCCGCTTGATTTCAGTTTAATTACTATACGGAAAAACGTCTGCTACGAGCAGGTCCGATCTTGTTTTCTGGCTCACACTAGGCATGAGATTCTCCAGAGGACAAACCTAGAAGTACACTGCTGGCTGGCAGAGAACTCAACTTGAGTAGGACATGTAAAAACTGTGCTTCAAAGTGTTTGTGCTGACTGACAAGGTTAATCGCAGGAAAGACGAGTTCTTTTGTGACTGACATCTTCACCAACACTTAGTATCATGATTTTTGCTAATCTATTGGGTGAGAAAAATGACCTCCACCTGCAGTCTTCAAGACTCAACTTTCCAATTCTAGTTATTTTTAACAGTTTTCTAAACATATTCATCAGTCATAGATCAGGGGACTTACAGACACAGATGCAAGCCCATGTGCAGTGTGAAGCAGGCAGATCAGCCTTCTGACCCATTTAGCACTTAGAAACCTGAATGTGTGCACACGGCTTTGAAAGTAAGCAAAACATGCACTGAGAAAATAAATGCTTCTCAGAAGAATAGCTACCATATGCCACATGAGTTTCTCTCAACGAGCAAGACTTGGGCCGTTATTCTAAAGCCAAACAATTTTGAACAATTAGGTAACAAGAGTGTTACCACCTTTAAATGAATCCAGAACAGAGATGGAAAATGTTAACTGACATATGAAATTACGTGTGACGTGAACTCTAGAACAATCGGCAGCAGCAAAACAAATTGAGGCTTAATTTTCCATCGAGATCAAAGGGAGCAGTGGCTCTCAGGCCTAAGCCCTTGATCGCAAGAACAACTCTTGTTTACTCTGTCCACACCTCCTAAAAGCTCCCCGTGGCAAAGACCTTCACTGTTCAGACTGGTCTGCCCAGTGGACGACAGCCCGGCTGTCAGCCTACACACGTGCTTACCTTTGTCTTTCCACTCGAAGGAAATATGCCTGAAAATGCTGTGCAGTTTACCAGAATGTATGTCTTTTTTTTTTTTTTTTTTTGAGACTCGGTCTTGCTATTTTTGCCTGTGGAACCGCAGGCTCACATTGCCCGAGGTACCATGGACTCAAGCCATCCCCAGCCTCAGCTTCCCAGGTAGCTGGGATGACAGGCATGCGCCACCACACCCAGCTATTTTTTTGGAACTAGGTCTCGCTACGGGCCCCAGGCGGGACTCGAACCGCGATCCCTAGCCCCGGCCACTTCATAGGCTGAAGCTTCCAGGCACGAGCCACCGTGCCCGGCTTACCAGGATGTATGTCTCCAGAGAAAAAGCTTGCTCTGCTCAACTGTTTTTGCTTTACTAAGTAGACATGGCAGAGGCTATGCTAGCGCTGACTCAGCACTCTTCTAACAAAACAGTCTGTGGAAGAGTGAGGAAGCTTAAAGTTTAAAATGCTTTGGGCACAAATATCCCCCAAAATGCAGCTGTAAGGACCAGACAAACCACCCTTCACCAGTGAGCAATTTCATGTTCTGGAATAAGCTGAACTGCAGGATCAAAAGCAACTGGTTATGACAACTTCTTTTAGAGAGCTTCAGTTGTGACATATCAGATGTATTTTTACACAAATGGAAAAACCTGAATGCAGGTGCTTATGGAGCCTCTTGTTTCCCGCCATTCCCTGTCCTCCCTCAACCCCTTTCCCTCATGGAAAACTGAAGCAGCTATAAACCCAGGCAGCTATTTAAGTGTATTTTGAAACCCCTCAGAAATATATGCTGATACTCACCTGACAGAGCACGGTTATAGTAATCTCCAGAAAGGGTGAAGTGGGCATAGCCTTCAGGACTAGTCCTCACACGCTGAAGAAAATTCAGACCTGCAATGGAAGCCAATCTCACTGCCGTGGCGGGGCGGACAGCCCCAGGTCTTTCTTGGGCGGACAGCCCCAGGTCTTTCTTGGGCGGACAAGCGAGAGAGCTGCGAGTCTCGGCGCAGGGCGACGCTCTCAGGGAGGCTCGCTCACCACCGCCATGTTCTCCCAGGGGACTGCCTGGCGTGACTCCCGCTTTTAGAAACACTGCACTCAAATACTGTCATTACTACTGAGTCCTGGAACACCACTCTAAATGCCATGCCGGAGGCAGATATCTCATTTGCCAGCCCCACCCCTCGCACCAGCTCCATCTGAAGCCTGTGGGAACATCAAGCACATATTTAGACCTGAAAATCAGAAAAGATAGTGCTATGACTGGCCTTACAAGTGTTAGCTTAAACTTGCAAGATGCTCGCACGAAAATGATCTATTGTCTGCACAAAGGCTACTTGAGGAAACTGTGCAAACTCCAGCTGTTACCTTTTTTTTTCAATCAAGAGGCCCCTGTGGTGCCCAGGAGTAGGGGGAAAATGAAACGACAATGTGTGAAAGGTCAAATCAAATCCCCAGAACCAAGTTTACTTGAAGGCAGAAGAGACTGGCAAGATCAAAATAAAGGAAAATTAAAAGTAAACACAGCAGTGAGATTTTATTTAATCTCTTCAGAGGTCTCCTCTGAGGAGGCCAAGATTCGAGATAGGATAAAGCACTTGCACCCACGCCCACCCACGGGGGGGGGGGGGGGGGGGGCGTGGCGGACACGTACGGGACACATACAGGACAGCTCTCCGACCAAGGGCCATCTGCCTCTAGGCAGCCCTCTGGAGGCAACTCCGAGGGGAACTTTCAAACAAGGTTCTGGGTTTGGCACCTTCACAAGATGATACACAAGGGAGAAACATTACTCCCTGAACTTATCTCCTAAATGCCTTTAACAACAGGACACATGGCGATTTCTAGACACATAAAAAGATGAACAAAATGAAGAGATCAGGAACTATTGAGTCCAAGCTGTTCATGTAATGAATTTTGTCAATGACAATTTCTATGATTCCCAGCCTATAGGCTCAAGGCCACATATGGCAAATAAATACACAGTTCTTATAAGGCAAATAATAAAAAACACATGTAAAGCTATTATCCAAAATTTGCCCAAACTACTAAGCAGAGAGCATGGATAACATTTTTTAAAAAAGCCCCAAATGATTCCGCAATCACTGAAAATACTCAAGATGAACATGAAAATCAGGAAAACACTCACGGGAAAAGGTGAGCTCAGCGAGAGGAACGTCACAGTCCATGCAGTCGTCGATGAAACAGATGCACACGCTCTCAGCTTTGATCTCCACGCCAGAGATCACCTGTGTTGACACGGTCCCCTGGCCCTCTCGGCTGCCCGAGCCCAGGGAAAGAGACTTCAGAGGCTCGGCGTTCTTGAACAGCCAGCTCGCTGCCTTTTTCAATTGGCCTTCAAAGAAATTAAAAGGTGATCAGTTCAGCCTGTTCCCACAGCTCCTTGAGCAACTGAGAGGAAATGAAGAAACCGTTTACAGGGACGGGGTGGATAGCCCAGGAGACCGATGGATTCTTAGACTATTTAAAAAAAAAAAAAAAAAAAACACAAGCCCAGTCAAGGAATTCTGCTTTTAAGTGCGCAGGACAAGGTGGTCTTTGTTGTATGGCTCCTACCCCGCTTCACCACACCTTTCACGACCTGCCTCACACGCTCCAGGAAGCTACCCTCCTCTCCTGCGCCATGTGTGGATGGCGAGGAGGGAAGGGGAAAGGAGCGGATCCAAACTCTAGGTGCCACTCCGCACGTCAGCACTTCTCTCAGCAGAGTAGCGTGTCCTGAGGTGCTATGTTGCAATTACTCCCAACCACAAGGCCCTTGAGCCTGGAGCGCTATGAGCATCTGGGTAAAACGCAACTGTTC
This sequence comes from Uropsilus gracilis, assembly GCA_004024945.1. Classification (NCBI taxonomy): domain Eukaryota; kingdom Metazoa; phylum Chordata; class Mammalia; order Eulipotyphla; family Talpidae; genus Uropsilus; species Uropsilus gracilis. The sequence goes on from PVHY01008219.1 coordinate 49,686, forward strand.
ACTAACAGGCCCCTGTTCCCAAGGTTGCCAAAGCTAAAGCGAAGCAGAGCAAAAAAAAAAAGCAACACAGCCCTGTCTGTAAATCAGCAAAGGTCAGTGCGTGGAACAGCGGTCAGCGGCTCAGGGCCGGGCTCCGGACAAGATGATCTGGCCGCACGACTTGGCACTCGCCGAGGGATCTTGGCTAAGTTACGTGATCGCTCTGTGCCCTGCAGCACCACCACAAGGACTGCACATGCAGGAAACAGATGAGCATAGGGCAGAGCCCAGCGGGTGACAAAGCCTCCGTGGACATGCCCTCCTAGCCCCATCTTACTACTGGCGGAGCGACGGCTTTGTTACTGAAGAAGTAAAAATTGCTTAAAAGCCAAAAGACTCTTCGGACTTGTTTCCGTGCGTTGGAATTGTTAAACACAGTAGGAAATGATAAACACAAGGGCATAAAGAAAATGAAGCCAAAAAGCGATGACAACTAGGCAAACTATGGAACAAAACTAGGCCCACCTGTCCATCCTTCAGAAGAAAAAAGATAAAAGTTAATGGACACAATTATGTAGTGAGACCAATATTTCCAAACCTAGCTGGTCAGAGTATAACCTGATACTATCTTCTAGAAAAAGATATTGTACCTGTGCCCCATGATCTGGTATTAAGTCTGGTATAAACCTAGGTCTCGCTACCAAGGAAATACTTAAAAGATGCAAAGATCATACCAGAATATATTTACAGAATTGTGTGTAATACTGAGAGAAAAGTAACTGTAGAGTGGTTAAATAAGTTATACCTGATAGGGTGTGCTACCCCCCCCCATTGTCTCCTGTTTAAGATTGTAGAGTTCAAGGACAGGTATGCTAAAATGTGAGAATGACCTTAGTTAGAATTTCCCTTCAGGGAGATGCAGGAGGGAGAAAGGTGACACAGGTTTCCTGGAAGGCGGGGAATCAGGATATATAAAGGGTGTGCAAACAAAGAGAGATGATTCGGATTCCAGTATGGAGATCGGATAGAGAGAGAGATTTAATGGAGGAGAGATGGGAATCGGCCATCTTGTAAACATGTGAGCCATGTGGACTTGGCCAAAGGCCACTGGGGGCCTGCAGCCCTTGGCTGGCCTGGACTAGCCGCATGTGTGCTAAAGGCAGTTAGGAAGTTTGCAGATTTAAACTCCGTGTTGGAGTTTGTTTTGCTGAGTTTGACTTGTGTCGGAAAGAGGCTGTGCAAAAGTTAGGCCTGAAAAGAAAGTGAACTTGGCTGGGTTTGGCACCATGGAGTTCCTGCTACCTGGAAGACAAGGAGAACACAGCGTGGAAGACAAGGAGGAGCAAGTCAAAGGAGCAGCCAAAGGAACATGTCTTCAAGCATGTGACGATGAACTCTGACTGGACATTGGTGAGACTGAGAGACTGAGGATTTCTGGGTAATCTGGGAAAAGGACTTTGAACGATGTTGAGAAAGGTTTTGGACAATGTTAAAGTAATCTGAGTCTTACATGTTTCTTTTATAGTAATTAGTAAATCACTTTGTTAGTAATAAATTAGTCTGCACTGATAGTCTTGCTTTGGTTTGGTATTTTGGATGAGAAGGCTGGGGATGGTGGAAAGAACCCACGAGTGTAGAGTTTAAACTGTTTTTAAGTTTTTCTTTTTAGGTCTGAAAGAGGGAAAGACAGCAGAAAGAAGCTGGTAGCTGATGTTTGCATATCAATAGTAGTACAGTGTAAATGCTAATGAACAGTGTATATCCTGCTTCGCAGAGAGAGAAGCAGGCAGATAGGTGTATCCAGTTAAAATTAAAGGTAATTGCAAAGGAACTGCTAGTAGCCTGCTCCAGAGAGAGAAGCAGGCCTGTATGTGTTAAAGTTTAAGTTAGAAAGTCCTTTCGTGGTTGCCCACTTTCATACCCTGCAGGTCAACATTTATAAAGAGAAAAACTTATTTATAAAGTATTTTAATGACAGAGAGAGATACTACTGCTATTGGTAATATTACAATATTCTTCCCTGTATCGTGAAAGTCTATAATGTGCTTGCCATGCAATCCATACAAAACACGGTGCGCACATATGTGGGATGTGGACACAATCACAGCACATTCATACAAGCAGAAAGACCGAGAAAAACACTGCTCTAGCTCTATCTCCCTATTTTAAGAGAAAGGGAAACATGGGGATGTAGAGAGGCCGAGAACCACTCAGGCTGACGCTGACTGGCTTTAAAGCCATGAGGCCCTCACCAGCAGTGACCTTAACTAGACAAGTTCACTTAATCCACTTGAAGGGAGGAGACTATCTCCCGCCAACGCTGTAAGTCACCAAGAAAACAGGACTCTACACACCAGAGCTCCAGACGGCTCCCTCGCTCGGCACCTGGCCCCACAGCAACGGTGACAACAGCTCCAGCTTGGGCTGCCAGCCAGGCACTTTACTACCGGGCATGGCGGATGATGACTTCCTTCTAGGAGAGCCCTCTCACCCTCCTTTTGGAGATAAAGCAGCACTGGCACAAAATGGTGGCATCACTGGACCGATAAGCAGCCAGGTGAGGAGGCGGAGCCAGGCAGAAGCAGCTGCCCACGCTCACCAACACAGGCAGCCCAGCATCATGAGCAGCCCAGGGCCGAGGAGGCCCTCGGGAGACAGCATGTGTCTTCTGGACAAGCCCACCGGCTCAGCTGCCTCGTGGGCATAGGGGAGTGGGTGGAAGGAAGCTTATCATCGAGGTAAAGGAGATAATGGAAACCCTCATTCAAATTACCTTGACACACCAAAAGAGCTTTGCGGCAATCTTCTATGCTGAATCCCAGCTCCTGCAGTCTTGCCAGCTGTAACTCTACAGGAATAAAATGGCATTTTTATAAATAATTCATGTAAATCAACCTAAATTCATGTTCAGATGAATTTAAGAAAAATTCAGAAACCGGTGACTAAAACTCATTTCCCTAGTCAGAAATGGACTCCTCGCTGGAGACTTTAGAGTGAACTTAAAAGTCCTGGAAGATAGGCCGGGCACGGTGGCTCGTGCTTGTAAGCTTCAGCCTAGGAAGCGGCCGGGGCTTAGGGATCGCGGTTCGAGTCCCACCTGGGGCCCGTAGCGAGACCTAGTTCCAAAAAAAATAGATGGGCGTGGTGGTGCACGCCTGTCATCCCAGCTACCTGGGAAGCTGAGGTTGGGGATTGCTTGAGTCTGTGGTACCCCGGGCAATGAGAGCCTGCGGTTCCACGGGCAAAAATAGCAAGACCTAGTCTCAAAAAAAAAAAAAAAGTCCTGGAAGATGCCAGGTCTCTTGCCTAGACTGACTGTTTCTGAAGTTCGAAAGCGAAGCTTGGTATTACTAGTTACACACTTCAGGTGGAAACCTCAGCACTGTGCCTGCAACGCTGGCAGGAAACGTGAATAAGGACGAAGAGCAGAGGCTGGAAGACACGGGAGCTAGTGTGTGGTATTTTGCTGGTTTTGAAATTTCAAGAATTAGGTCATACTTCCGACTTACAGCTATACTCAGTTACACTTCGAATAATTTCATTGTACAGAAGAATTATTTAAAAGTTTTAAAAATTTTAAATAATTTCTTTCTTTAAAAGTTTTAAAAAGTCCCGCGGAAGCTGAGTGAACTGTGGAGCTAAACACCTACCCAAGACAGGATCCAAGCTGTGTCTGGTCCCTTCTCGCATTTCCTCCCCAACTCGCGATGCAGGAAGGTGACTGCTGATGGCGCTGGCCTCCGAGGCTGCTGGCTCGGGCACCGCAGCGTTCGCTTGCTCGGGGATGGACTTTGCGATGGCGAGAAACAGCTGAACATCATTATAGGAGAGCCTGATGTCCAGGGCTTGTAACTGAATCTAACACAATTGAAAAGGGAGCGTTTTTAATGTTGCATTTGCTCTGGCATCCACACCTCTCAGGGGTATAATTCTTCATTAACCTTCTAGAGCCAACAGATACTAACGACACTTCTCATTCTGAAGACTGGGAAAATCCTGATGCACCGACAGCCCCAAGGTAAGAGGCCTACGGTGAGGTCAAAGGGTCACAAGACTGCACCAAATAAAACATAGCAAGTGACGGAAGCTACTGGCGCAACGACTACTTGAGCAGGATGGCCTTACACAAGTGTATCACCCATGAACGCAGGAGGCCTCTGCACGATGAAGGGCTGCGGAGCAGCCACCTCGTGCTAGTCCAGTCTGCTCTGAACTACTATTAGTTGCTGAAATCTCTGAAATGAACTGACCGACAAAATCACTCTCTTCTTAAATGAGGTATGTTCCACACTAGTATTTCTGGAAATATGGTCTTCCTCAGAGACTGGCAAAGAAAGTAGCACAGACACCATCACCAGACCACATCAAAAATGGCAACTCTGGGATGACTGAATATTTGGGGACAGTACTTTGCTTGACTGATTTATTATTTTTCCAGAGAAAAAGTCAAAATGGCTTTTCTCTTTCATTCTCCTAAGGTCCAGGTGGATTAATGAATCACTCCTCTCTCCACCAAAGAGCTAAAACCCCAAATCCTTTGCCTTTGTTCCTGGCTCCCCTGCCCCATGCTTCGGCTCACATCCTCACCCTGTACATCCTTCCACAGACCTTCCTCTGTGTCTCACGTTCACTGGGCCATTTCTGCCCTATTTTGGTGTTTCCTAGGGTGGAAAGTTCTCCCTCTTCCACTCTACGTACAACTTCCCCCTCCACCGGGATTCATCCTGAGCTCTACTCACAATCAACGTTCCTGCCTACACTGAGTCCTGTTTTCTGCAACCATTTACAGAACTTCAAGACTGTAGCCAAAAACGCAAAGAACTTTCAAACCCTCGCACTCGGCAGGCCTGCAAGAGTTGCTAGAACAGAGACAGTGTCATTTTCAATGTTGCATTTCTTGTCCTACCTAAAATGTTGCTGGACTCTGAGTGGAGAAGAGGGAAGTGCTTGAACATGTCACACTGGCTTCCCGTCATTACCTCTAATATAGGTGGGAAATCTTCACTGTTGAATGCGTCCATCAGTCCAGAGCTGTTCTGATAAGAGGAATTCCCCACCAGCTCCACCTGAATTTGTACCGGATCAACAATTGACAGAGCGGTGTCCTGCTCGTTCCCCAAGCGACAAGAAAACACCTAGGGAATGAAGCACAAGACGGCAAGAGTCAGTGTCTGGGCGAGGAAGAGCCTGACCTCAGTGGGAGAAAGACACCCCAAAAGCAGCCCATCCTGCATCACCTCACAAGATCCCGAGCAACAGCTGAGTGAGAGGCAGAGACGCTCGCCCACTGCCATGGGCAAGCGCAGTGTCACACCTGCAGGAAAGGCAGGTGAGCAGCACATGTCACAGGGTTAAAAAAGCTTCACAGATTACAATGATGTGAAATTTACATGTAAGTAAATTAAAAAAAAAAAAAAAAAAAAGCTTCACATCCTGTGATCCAGTAACCTAACCTATTTCCAGGAGACAGTTGAAAGAAACAATGCAAACGAGAAAAATACACTGACCCAACATTTAACAGCAAAGTAGTTGAGAGCAGCCAAGATTGCATGACGCCTCCTCCCTCAGTGGGCTATTTCACAGCCATTTACAAGCGCTGTTTCAGAAGATGCCACGCAAGACAGGAAGATAGTTACAACATAAACAGTATGAAAAAGTGGCCCAATCAAAACCCTATGCCATGACCCCAAGGGAAGAACCGCATCAAAATGCTAAGAGAGATGAGCATGCATCGTAAGCGGTGACTGCCGCCCCCCGGCCAACTTTATGTACTTCAGTTGTCACTTTCATCGTTGAAAATAAAGAACATTCCCAAAGCTGACAGCTTTACATGTCTCTGGAAAGTTTGATAATAACACTTTGAAAATAAACAAATACATTTATGTGGAGAGAAGAGAAAGGGAGGACCCCCCCCATTCCAGGAGCAAGTTACTGAGGGAGCTCTGGAAGAGCAGAGAGGAATGGGATTCAGTGCGGGCTGCCTTGCCCATGCCCAGTTTTTCTAGCACTATTGAGAAAGACGTAGCACTGAGGTCCTTTGCTACACTCAAAATTAACTCACTTTGCCTTCATTGTACGTCCCCACCCATCAAAGAGGCCTGGAAATCTAGGCACAACCATGTTGCCTGAAGAACAGACTGAGTGGAACTCCAAGAAACTCGGCTGATTCGCCACAGAGCTCTTCTCGGGTTCCGGAGCAGCAGTTTCGTTTTCCCTTTTTCTTCTGGGGTTTCTGCTACACAAAACCCAATTGTACCTGACAGTTCATTAATCCATCAGCAAGGCCTCCTTTCAAAGCCAGCATTGTAGTGGCTGAGAAAGCAGATGAACTGCAGTGCTATGATCAACTCACCAGTGTCCTTTCTCTCAGACTGAGGTTTCTTTACGAGAGAAACGAGCGGTCAAGAAGTGGAATTTCTTTTTTATTCGATTATATCTAGCCAGAGGGGGGGGGAGGGAGGGCCCATATGCTGCTAACGGTGAAAGTAAGTTTTATTCACTCAGCCTCGGTACAGTCCCAGCGGAGAGAGCAGGGCACGGAAAAGGTCAGCCGTAAAGGGAAAGGAAGCGATGAGTAACCCTAAGCAGACATTCTGCCTCTGAGAGGAATGCTGGCCAGGATCAGCAACTAATCTCCATCGTTTAAAGAGATAACGATCTGCCTGGTTGCCATCTCCCTCCCGCACCCAGGGCCTTCACAGCGGCAGAGCAGGTTTCGCTAAACACTGTCTCAGGTCACGGTCAGGTTCCCAAGGCCGCGCCTGTACAAATCCTCTCCTCCGAGATCAGCCAGCCCTAGGCCCACGCTACCCGGGCTTCGCCCCTTTGGCCTCTGCAGGGTCCCCTGGAGCTGCCCCGAGAGCTGAGGCCCTTCAGCACCTCTACAGACGAGTTCCCACCAAAGTCCCGGCTCCACACGGCACCACACTCAGCAGGGGCCAGGGGCCTCCCGCCCTCACCAGCAAGTCAGAGGCCAGGCCTGCAGGACGCGGGAAACGCACAGCCTGCGGGGCAGCCGCGCACCTCCCTGCGCTTTTTGAGGGAGGAACAGTTGTGAGAGACAGAGACGACGTTCTCCCTCGTTTACTGCCCCACCGGGGAGACTGAACGCACATGAGAATGAGCTGCCAGCCGAGGAGAAAACAGAAAGGAGAGCAGGGATCTCCCAGTTCCACCCAGGACTCCCCTCAGGTAAGTATAAGAGGAGAAATTCTTCCTAGGTGCTCTTCTCTGAGTCGACCATGTAGCGTTTGTTTTTTGCTTTTGTTTTTTTGAGACTAGGTCTTGCTACTTTTGCCCAGGGAATTGCAGGCTCTCGTTGCCCGGGGTACCAAAGACTCAAGCAATCCCCAGCCTCAGCCTCCCAGGTAGCTGGGATTATAGGCACGCGCCACCATGCCCAGTTGTTTTTTGGGACTAGGTCTCACTACGTTGCCCCTGGCGGGACTCGAACCACAACCCCTGGCCCCGACCACGGCTTCCTAGGCTGCCACCTACAGGCATGCACCACCATGCCCGGCCCCCATGTAGCGTTTGAATGGGGCAAGTGGGTCTCTTACCTCAACGCCAAACAAACTTCCCGAAAAGGGGCGATCGACAAATCGGGGCTTATAGGTGAGCACGGTGGTGCCTTTGAGGATGATGGCGTTGGTGTCGAAGCAGGACACGTCCTCCACGACCACGAACTCCGTGCCTAGGAAGGACAGCGTCATCAGTCAAACCGAAACGGGGGCGCTGGGAAGCCTCTGCCAGCTAGAAGGACCGCTGGCCGGAAGGGCAGGTCCTCCTCAATGTCCACACACCTTCGCGTCACTGTGCCCCCAAGTGACCCCTGCACCTGGCTGGGCGCGGCCGAGTCAGCCAGGCACTGCCCTGGCACAACAACAGACATATACTCTCTCTTCAGAATATGTTTCTAAGCTGGGTCTCCCAGGAGGCCTGACAGACACACAGAAGCTCAAGAAGTCACCGCTTCTCCAAGCAGTGACCTACCTCCGAAGCCGGGTAAACAGATTTAGACCCGGTGTGAGACAGCCTAAGGCACGGTGTCAGCCGTGCAGCTGCTCACGTTGTTTACCAAGAAAGCGAAGCGATTCAAGGTAGAGATTCTTAAAACTTAGTGCAGGCGGCTTCCGACGCATGGGCACGAGACGGGTTTACTTTGCTTTATCACTGTGTTTTCATCAAAAACCACGGCCAGGTTCACCTTTCGAAACTACATCTACGTAAGCTGCATTATGCCAGGAGCGAACAAGTCACTGAAGAGCAAACAAAACCAGAGCGTAGAGATCCTAGAAAATCCGCTCGCTGGCCAAAACCATCCTAACTGGGCTTGCAGAGGAAAATCATTTTGAGAGAAAAGAAGAATCCCCGGGTAATCTGCCTTCCAAGATCTTTTTTTTTTGAGACTAGGTCTCGCTATTTTTGCCCGTGGAACCGCAGGCTCTCGTTGCCCGGGGTACCACAGACTCAAGCAATCCCCAACCTCAGCTTCCCAGGTAGCTGGGATGACAGGCACACGCCACCACACCCAGCTAGTTTTTTGGAACTAGGTCTCGCTACGGGCCCCAGGCAGGACTCGAACCGTGATCCCTAGCCCCGGCCGCTTCATAGGCTGAAGCTTACAGGCACGAGCCACTGTGCCCACCTGCCTTCCGAGATCTTCACCCATGAAACGTCCCTACACTCAGGCACATCTGAGGTGACCCTGGAGGTCAAACATAAAACTGAGGCCAGATTTAACCAAGGGGGTGGCGAGGTAGACCACCGCCCAGGTGCTGCTGAGGACAGGCACGCCCCTCAGGCGGTGGGGGGGTGAGGGAGAGAAGGACCCCGAGGCGTTCAGCGTGGGCCACGCTGCTCACACCTGACAGAGATCCGGAGCTTCCACCCTGTTTGGTCTGTGAAAGCTGCACATGGGTCAGGCCTCCTGTCAGCAATCAGAGGCCAGGTCAAGCGGTCTGCGCAGGGCGCCTGACACCCAGGCCTGCGCCAACCCACCTGTCACGTTGACCTTGACCTCCAGGTGCCTTTCCGTGGACACAGGAAGGGACGACCTCTTGGTGACGACCCCACTTTTCACAGTTTTGGGAACCACGGTCGATTCGCTGCTGGAGTTCCGGTGGCGAGAAGGAGTCACATGCGTTTGCTTCCTGACGTCACTAGGCGTGTGGAGGAAAGCGTGGACTAACAGCAGCCAGTCAAATATGAGAAACACACGGAGGTTGTTGAGAACGACCGTGAAGCAGGAGGCGTCTTTCGTAGATCTGCAAGAAGGTCCGAAAAGTAAAATAGGGAAGAGAAGTAAGGTGGGTTGTACCCCTACACACGCGTTACTTGGTCTTGCCGGGTGGGAAACACCCACGCTGAGCCCCATGGTCTCTGGAACTGGTTTAGCACATTCAGGGCATGTTCTGAAATGCTCATGGCGTTTCCCACCAAGAAGGAACACGCCCTGGGAGAGTAGGGCAGGGTGGTCCCTCAGCCGGCCAGGAGTGATCTCGGCCCCAGGAGACGCTTGCTGATGGTGGGAGACCTTTCCGATGGTCACAACGGGGGCTGCCACTGGCTGCTACCGGCTCCCATGAGGAGAGGCCCGTGAGGAAAGCCCCCGCATCAAGGAATTACCCGACCCAAAATGTCACCAGGGCCGAGGCTGAGGGATCCCGCAACATCAAGAGCACAAGCGCCGGCCCCGGTGCCACCCGTGCGGTGAGTCCCCTGCCCTCAGGGCCACTTCTTCGCTTACAAAGTGAGCCACGCTACCACCGCGGGGCGGCCGAGCGCCAGGCTCACAACAGGTCCTGGCTAACCGTCAGGGCCCTTCCCGACAGGCTATTTCAAGAAGGTCAGCGAGGTGCTCGTCTTTCGTCGCTTGGCTCATTTCTCTCTGACGCCACACGTCACGGCCATGCTGGAGCTGACCCAGGCCCAGCCCTCCCGCCTGAGGAGGAAGAGGAACAGGATGGGCTCATGGAACCCACATCCACGAGCACCCTTACGGGGGCTGCCACTGCGGGCATGAAGGAGAGCGTATTCGTTCCCTGGGGTGCACTTCTCCAAATCCTGCGTTTGAGGTGAGAATCTTGGGGCGCTCGGGCCCGGCCCCAATCCGCTGGGGCTCCTGCTGCGGCTGTTAGCGTGTTAGTGGGCAGAGACAGGCAGAAGGAAGACGAGCTAGGGACGCTTCCCCGGTGTTCGAAGGAGAGTTTCATTCTGAGCCCCGAAGCTACGCCGGGGCTCTGGCTGACTAGTTGGTACCCGGTTCCCTGCCCTGACGGGGCTTCTACTCAGGGAAGGCAAATCTGGAGCGGTTTGTGAGGCTGGCCTCTCTGGTCTCCTGTTCCTCTTAAACCTGACTTGCAGCCTCCAGAAAAAGGGCATAATGATGCATGTCTCCTTCAGACAAACACAGCATTTTTCACAGAAACACTTTACCCTTTTGTAATAGAGAAAAAATGTTGCCCTCAATAAAACTTTTCCACCCTACTCTGAACATAGCTCATCAGAGCTAAGCACTAACTAGAAAGTCAAAGTGTGTCTGATTTCTTTGCTGGAAAATATTTCAAGCCTTTAAGTACAGTCAAGTGATTTACGTTTGACACACAAAATCCCAACAGAGGAGCAATTCTTCTTGAGACAGAGAAGTGTTCAAAACGCCCAATCAAGGGAACACTTAACCCTCTCGGTGACAATAGCATTTCTGTTAGCAAGAGCCAAGGTAAGACTTTATGATTTGATTCCAAGGAAGTCTGCACGTCCGTCCATTTGGTAAAGAACAGAGTTTCAAGGCTCCTTGCGTGTGAAAAATATCATGGGAGACACAACCAGCTGATGGTGTAGGAGGCCAGATCAGTCCTAATAAAGGAACTCTAAAAAGAAGTTGTTTCTACAGATGGACCAAATATACGGCCTCCTGTTCAAACAAACATCACCTTCAAACAAAGGAACAGGAAGTCACAGTCAGCTTATCATTTGACTTCAATCAGCCCAGACACTAGAACAGTGGTGGCCTGAAGACTTTTGGAAAGGACAAAAGCTTTGAAATCCGAGGCCCAGGTTTGAGTTCAAACTACTTCACTTAGTAGCCGTGTGACCCCAGGAGCACTACCTCACCACAACCCCCAAGCTTCTACTTCCGCACCAATGAAAGAGAGAAGAAGCCAACTGCTTCCCAGACTGGTGAGTACCGGGCAGACGGTGCCAGGCCCGTGGCAGGGATCAGCAAGAGGCAACGAGCACGCCTACGGCTGAACTTTGAGAAGGTCCCTGCGAAAGTCTAAACGTCTGCTTTGTTAGATGGCTTGAAGACAAACGGGGAGAGACCACGACCTCTCCTAAGAAAAGCTCAACCCTGAGGAATCCACGGAGCAGCTTCCTGAAACATCAGGCATATTTCAGTGTATAACTACAAGATGGATCTTGATCCTTGCCTATCCCAGGAACTTCACCCAGCCTTTGCACTTACCGGCCGACAGTCCCAACATAGCTGACGGCGTTAAGCAGTCACAGATTGAAACCGAACTCAGCTCCAAAGGTCTCCCTCCCTTCAGAGTGGTTTCCTTAGATCAGAGCTGGCTTCTCAAGACTCAAGTCTCCGCTCGCTTTGTTCCATCAGCCCGACAGAAGGCTGCCATAAACTAACACCCGTTACCTCAGCAAGAGTAACAGCCACCAGCCGTGCCCAGCAGCATGCCAGCATTATCTCCATTAAGTTTTACCTCCACCTAAGGATGTGGCACAGTCATCGCTGTCTGCTTTACAGAAGTGGAAACTGCAATGTGGAGGCTAAACAGCTTGGGTGAGGACCCAGATCTAAGTGGTGGCAGGTCACAGTCCTGAGGTCAGCGCTGTCCCACCTCTCTAACACACAGGCGTCTGCAGGCACAGCGCTGCCTCCCTGGAGTGCCACGAAACGTCATCCACGTTGACATTTCGTGGCACGTCATCCACGAAATGAAAGCTCTTTTTACACAGAATGGTCGGGCAACAAGACACTCAAAACCAGTTCCCTTCCATTATTTGCAGTTTTTCTTTTCCCATTAAACACGCATAATTCCTTCCTTCCCCAAGTCACTTTCTGTACTGAATCAGTCTATACACCACAGAAAGGATCTGGCGTGTTTCTGAACTACTTTTTTTTTTTTTTTACTCAAGGCAACAGAGACATCTTCTGGTTAGTGAACGAAACTGCGAGGCGGCAGGGAGGCGGCAGGGACAGGAAGCTCGCGTACAGGACCAGGCACCCGTGGGCACCATCTAGTGATCCTTGCAGCCAGGCTCAGCTGTCCGTAAGCCACACAGATAAAGACAGACATGGAGCGCAGAGTCCAGGCCAGGGTCCACTACCTGAAGTGCAGCTCGATCTGAATGGACCCTTGGGTGGTGCTGCTGTTCTTGGAGGGCTGAAAGATACAGTTGAACACGTTCGTCAGGCCAGGGCCGGTCTTCTGCCCGACGTAGCGCGTGTCAAAGGCCATCATGGAGTGGGAAACCAAGTTAATGGACTTGGTCTGGTTGGAAAAACTCTCATAGAGCAGTTTACATTTCTTGAAGTCAAATCTGAAAAGGGAAACAGTAGACAAGATATTAAACTCTTCCAGTCCCCGGAATCATGTAAGTTCGAGATGACCAAGCCAAGTCAAACCATAACTAGGCCGACATTTTGCGATGGAGACAAACCCGGATTCTGAGGCCTTACACTGGGACCTTCTTACCAGAGCACCCAATGGACTCAGCGACATTGCGCCCTGGAGCTTCCTGTTTCTAGAGAGACCGTTCACAGGAACTCCGTGAGAAGCTACGGCACCACACATCTGTTACTTGTGTTAGAGTCTTGGTTCATCAGCATTCTCGCTTCCCACCTGCAGGCTCAGAAGACTGCATTTTTGTAACAAATCCCCAGGGATGCTAAGCATCCCTTTTAGATCTCCATCTCTGCCTACAGGACTCTCTCTTCAAAGCCTGGAAAATTTGTACTCAGGACTGCTGTAGCTTATCAGGGACAAGCTGGAGAGGCAACAGTCTTCATACGTGGAAACCACGCAGCTGATCCACCCACAGGAAGTGCGTTAGGGACTGGCTATCTTTTAAAAACCGCCACGGAGAAGCTGCGCTAGGCATTGCACAACTAACTTGGCACCACAACAATCTACACAAAACTATTCTGTATCGGGGAAAACCAAGAGCACAGCCACGGGCTCACGAGATCATCAGCCTGGGACCCCCCCCCC
>PVHY01008220.1:0-62817 GCA_004024945.1 Uropsilus gracilis
AAAAAAAAAAAAAGGAAAAAGAAAATGTGATTGCTTTTTGTGTATTGCTCTTACATCCTGCAGTCTTCCTGAACTCAATTATTAGTTCCAGGATATATTTCATCCATTTTTGGGGATTTTCATGTAGACAATTGTGTTACCTAAAATCCTTACTCCTTTCTAGGCCACGTGACTTTTACTGCACTTTCTTGCCTTGTTTCACTAGCTAGAACTACAGGTGCTTGGTTGAATTGCAGTGATGCGAGCAGACACCCTTGCCTGTTTCCTATCTTAGAAAATGGTCTTTGTATTAGCTGTACAGTTTTTGCATATGCTCTTTATCAAGTTGAGGAGGTTTTTCTTGATACATAGATTTATGAGAATTTTTTAAAAATAGTGATAAACGAATGTTTTTTTCTGTATCAATTGATATGATCATGTAGTTTTGAAATGTTTAGCTTGCTAATATTACAGAGAACATGCATTAATTTCCTAAAAGAACTCCTCAGATAAGCCCCCTTGGGTGTGTGTATTATGTCTTTTTTTGTATATTCCTGGGTTTGATTTTCTAATGCTTTGTTGATTTTTTTTTAATTGAAGTTACCAGAGATACTGGTTTGTAATTTTATTTTTTTACACTGTGCTTGTCTGATTTTAATATCCGAGATTTAAAATAAATTGGGGAAATTTTCCTGCATTTTCTGATATAATTCTCCCATGGAACTAACCTAGATCTTACGATTTCTTTTTTGAGTTTTTAGCTACACACTCACCTCCTTAATGATTAAGTGATTTAGGCTCTGTGTCTCATATTGTTTGAATTGTGGTAGTTGGCTAGTAATTTCTTAGAATTTTTGCATCTCTATTCGTGATGAGCTTTAGTATTTATTTTTTTGTGCTATCTTTGTCTGGCTCTCGAAACAGAGTAATACTAACCCCCAGAAATGGATTAGAATGCGTTCCCTATTATTCTGCGTAAGAAGTGTAGAACTGGTATTAGTTCCTCTTTAATATTTGGTAGGATTCGCCAGTGAAGCCGTCTAGGTTTTTTTTTTTTTTTTTTTAGGGGGAGGGTGGATTCAATTATGGATTCAGTTTCCTGGATGGTGACAGGATATTCAAATAATCTGTTTCAATAGTTGGCGCTTTGCAAAGGATGAGTCCATTTCTCCGAAGAGATCAAATTTGTGTGTGTGGAACTTTTCATAATCTCCCCTTATTGTCCTTTCTGGTAGCCTGTGTCTGCCAGGCCTGCCAGTGATAGGCGCTGCTTCCTTCTGACAGGGGTCACTTGTATCTTCTCTATTTCTTCTCAGAATTGCTGCAAGTCAGTGTCGCTGATCTCTTCAGAGAACCAGCTTTTTGTTTATGGATTTCCCCTATTGTTTTGGTTTCCAGTTTTATTGATTTCCTGTCTTCGCTTTATTATTTCTTCCCTTCTGCTGCTTTGAGTTTATTTCGCGCTGCTTTTCCTAAGTTCTGGTGGTGAGAACATTGATTGAGTGCAGATGTTAATTGGCCATCTTTCCTCTTTTCTGCATCCCCCCTCAGCTCTGCTCTAGCTGTGTCCCATATCTTACAGGTTGTGTTTTCATTGTCATTCAGCTAAATGCGTTTTTAAACTTTCCTCTTCTCTGTCCCCCAGACTCTTCGGAAGTGCCTTGTTCCATTTTCAAGTGCTTGGAGCTTTTCCAGTTTTTCTTCCTCTGTTACTGATTTTCCATTTGATTTCATTATGATTAAAGAACAGACTCAGTGATGGCAATTCGTTGACATCTGTCAAGGTGTGTTTAGGGCCCGGGATATGCACCCTCTTGGTAGATGTTCTCTGGGCAGTTGAAGCTCCTGTGGCATCTGCTGTTGTTGGGTGGCGCCTTCCGCAAAAGTCCTCTAGATCCCGTGGGCTGCTGAAGTGTTGCTGAGGGCTTGATTGTGTCTGACTGTCACAGAGAAGCTGAAGTTCTTGACCAGCGTGTGGGTTTGTCTGTGCCTCCTCTGAGCACTCTCAGCTTTTACTTAATACGCTCTAAGACTCTGTCATATGGTGCGCACATGGCCGAGGTCACTGTATCACACTAGCGGATTGACCATTTCATGATATTCACTGTCTGTCTGTGTCCATGGTTCGCTTTGCTCTGAAGTCGCTTTCTGATATTGATGTAACCATTACTGCTTTTTAAAATTAATGTCTGCTGGGTCCATAGTTTCCCATCTTGTTGACCACCTATGCTGTTGTATCTGGAGTCTCATAGCTTAGACGTAGTTGGGTTGGGCTTTTTTTTTTCAATTTACTTTGTGAATCTCTGTCTTTTAATTGGTATGCGTATGCCATATAAATGTAGGCTAGTGATTGGAGTGTCCCAGCGTAAGTGCCATTTTATCATTTGCTTTCCGCTTGCTTCCCCTCCCCATTCTCTCTCTGGGGTACGTAGACATGGAATGTTAGGATTCCATCTTGATTGATAGTTTGTGTTTCTGAGCATCTCACAAGGTATAGTTTTCTGAGCGTTTACACGATGACGTAAGCTGTTTATCACAGCCTGCGGCCTTCCTTTTGTTACCTTGACTTAAGTGTAGAAATCTTGCTTCCATTTAGATCCCTTTACCCTCCTCTCCTTGGAGATCATCCTCTCCTTCGTAAACTGAGGATCAGATAAGATGACATTTACTTTTTTGTTTCTCTCTTCAAATATGATTTTAAGAAACTTATGAGGAGAAACGTCTATTAGACTTATCCCTATTTTGAACTATTCGGAATTTCTTCTTAATGAAATTTCTCAGTTTTTTTTTTCTTTTCTGTTATTTCCTTTCTCCTTAGAGAACTTCCTTTAGCATTTCTTTAATGGTGGGATTATTAGCAACATCTCTGTGTTTTCCTTCATCTAAGAATGTCTTGATTTCCCCTTCATTCCTGAGAGATCGTTTTGCCAGATATATAATTTGGACTTGACAGTTCTTTTCTTTCAGCACTTGAAAAATGTTGTGCTACTTCCTTCTGCACCCCACAGTTCCTGAAAAGAAATCCCCTGTCATTTGAATTGATGGTCCTCTATAAGGCATGTATCATTACTGTCTGATTGTTCTCAAGATTTTTTTCTTTGTTAGTTTTCAGAAGTTTAATTATTAAGTGTCTTGGCACAGATTGGATTTTTTCTGTTTGGAATGCTATAAGATTCTTGAGTTTGTTGGCTTATGGCTTTGCCAGATTTTGAACATTTTCTGCCATGATTTCTTTGCTGAATTTGTCAACCTCATACGTTCAGCTCTTCTTTTTAGCTCCCAATGATATAAATGCTGTAGCTTTTGCTGTTGTCTCTCAGATCCTTAAAAGCTCCATCTTCATCTTTCTCTTTGAGTCCATTTTCTCTTTGTTGTTCAGGCCGGCTGAAGTGTATTGATGTGCCCTCAAGTTTACTAATTTTCTCATTTCTCATCTCTGTTCTAGTAATTATCCCATCCAGTGAGTTGTCTTATTTTTGCTATTGTATTTTTCGGTTCTATCATTTGCATGTGATGCTTTTCTATAATTCCTCTTTACTTGCTGGGATTCTTCTGTCTTGTTAATTTGTTTCGAGAGTATCTGTAATTGCTTGTGGAGCATGTTTACGATGACTTCTCTACAATTCTTGTAAATAGTTCCAGTGTGTGAGTCATCTTCGTGCTGGCATTTGTTCATCAGCTTTAGTCATCCGCGCTGTGATTGTGGTTTGGAGGATGATGAGTGATTTGTTTTTATCATATCCTAGACATTTGGCATATCGTGAGACTGTGCACAGTGTCACTCTGCTCCTAGAAGACAGTCTCCGTGGAGGGGTCATGTGCAGGTCGCTAGACAGGGAAGCTCGGTTTCTTGCTGGGCCCCAGTAGTGCCACACTCTTGGGAGTTGGCACTCTTGAGGTTGCTACAGCCTTTACTGCTCCGGGCTGCCTGGACGCGGAGCTCCCCCGGCTCTACCGGCATCTTCCTGGGCAAAGTGAGGCCTCGGACTGGTCTCGTCTCTGACAGGCGGTGCGCTCCGCTTGCCTGCGGACCCTGCCGCGGCGCTAAGGGGAGGAGGAACTGACCCACGCCGCCTCTCCGTTGTAAGTGAAGGTGGAACCTCAGATCTTCGCTGCCCTGTAGCCTGGCCTCGGTCTGCTTCGCTCACCCCATCTTGCTGCTGTCGGGCGTGGACAGGGACGGCCGGCTCCCCACGGGTCTGTTCTGACACCCATGCGTGGGTGAAAAGCCAGAGATCCCAGTCCCCGGGCCTGTGCCGTGTCAGAGATGCTGGGTGGGGGTGGAAGCTACGCTGCCCTTTCAGCCTTGCCGGTACCTGGGAAGGTGAGCACTTGGCCAAGTCTAAGGTTGGTCAGCTCCACATCATTCCACTTCCGGACCTCCGCCCGATGATGGCAGAGCTCGTCTCCCCTCAGACTCTGCTGATACAACCCGTTCCTGGGCCTGACACCTCTGTGAGGCCCCTGACACCTGTGCGATGCAGGTGGCATGTGGCCTCTGCTTGCTTGGGACCGACTTGCCGTGAGACAGAGGATGAACTCCCTGCTTTACCTGGCTGCAGCCCTGGGTTGGGATGACTTCCGCTCTTGGCGTTGGTCTCCGAATATGATGGAACCTCAAAAGTTCTGTCCCTTCGGCCACCCCCTTGTTGTTCGTTTACGATCCTTTAGGAGGAAAAGCTTTCGTGCAGGTGTTTTGGGTTCTGGTTCCCCCCCCCCCCATTGTGCTTACACCAGGCAGGAGATGCCCACAGTGCCCTGCGCGTGTGGGAGTCCCCGAGGAAGCCCAGGAAGTCCTTCCATCTCCCTGTGCTTGTCACATCCGGCCCAGATTGTACTTGTGTCCGCTGTTTGCTTTTTTAAAAAACTAATTGCTATAAAATCTCCTTCACATGAGCTGCCTTGCCGGGCACCGGTAAGTCTACATCTCGGCGTTGCTGGCAGCCACAGTGTTGGCCCTGTGCAGGGGCTGGGGGGGGTGGGCACAAGGAGTGTGCCTGCTTGTCCACCCAGAAGCGTCCTGTGGCAGCTTTTCCTGTGTCTTCCTTTGCGTCTCCCGATGAAATCGAGCATCAACTCGCCCAGCGGCTTTTTGGAGCTTGTTGGTATTTGTCTTCGTGAGGGCTGCCCTTGATATTTCTGAACGTGGCGGGAGGTGACATCTTTACGGCGCTGAGTCATCCTGTGCAGGACGGAGAGCGTCTTTCCATTTGTCCGCGTCCAGGTCTTTCCGGAGTGTTTCAGCGTTTCCTTCACAGGGCCTTGGTGCGGGCCTGGTGCGGTTCTTCCTAGGGATGTTACTTGCCTGTTGTTTCTCGAAGTGGGGTTTTCATCCCCGTTGCGTGGTGTCCCCTTCTGGCTGTTTGGGTGCGTGAGAGCAACGGGGGACTTGCAGATGGGACCCCCGGCCTCTCCCCTCTGGGTCTGTGCTCAGATCCACCTCCTCTCGCTTTCGGTGTCACGCACGTGTCACACCACCTCTGATGCCCGAGTTCTGTCCTCAGTGTCTCCGCGATGTGACTTCCAGGCCTAAGCCTGACCGTGTGTCCTTGGCAGCAGGAGCCTCACTCCCCAATGTGGCAGTTCGTTCCGTCTCTGGCCGTTGATGTATAAAACATGGCTATACACACAGGTCTGCAGAGCCCACTTAGATGTACAAATACGTATGTGTACGCACAGGTACAAAGATGCCATGGATATGTCCACGTATAGACGAGATGTATACGTACCTGACATGTGCACTTACTCAACAAGATGGCTCACATGAAGGATGCGCTATAGATCACATATAGATGCATCACTCAGATCCATCCCATCTTCCTGAACCACCGCCCACCATGGCCCTTGTGTGGAGTGTTGGTCCAGCTTCTTCCCCGTCTCCCTGGGGACTCCCGACTGCGCCATCCTGTGCTGTGGTCTGGTCACAGCCCCTCCTGGCTCCAGTACCCACCAAACCTAGTGCATTTGTTGAGCTTACCCTGGCTTTCTTGTGTTATCTCCAACTACTCCAAGGTCAGATGGGGCCATGAAGGAGAAGAAGGAGGAGGAGGAGGAAGAGAAAGCAATGGATGGTAGAGGAGGAGGAAAGAAGGAGGAGGAGGAAGGAGGAAGAATACAATAGCTTTCAAAAGGCTCACAGCAACATGCCAAGTTGGGCCCACGTGGCCTGCCTTTGCCAACAATCGCGGCTCCTGGAGCTGCCCGTGGCAGACAGTGGTGCTCACGCAGGGGGCACGGTGCAGGAGCAGAGCTCTTGTGGATCAGGTCAGCCTGGGGGGGGGATGACACATGGCCCCTCAGTCATGGATCGGACCCAGCCTGTTCTCCTCACCCCTGCACACGTGTGGGGTCCCCACACATGACCCCCAGCTGTCCATCTCCTTGAGATGGTTACAGCCTTGCTGAAAATGGGATGAAACCAGCATGGCAGTTTCTAGAAGCCAAGCTTCTTGCTCTCAGGAAAACATCTCTTACAGAGCCATGACAGGCTCGTTATACCTGCAACAGGTGGGAGGCTGAGCTTCTAGGATCCTTACGGTAACGGTGATGGGGGTTTCTGGAGCCGTGGGGCTCTCATGCCTTCTGGAGAGGATGAAGATCGGGCCCGGGTGGTGGTGAAATCCCTCTGGAGGGCCGGGATGCTTAGCCGTCCTGGTGTTTCACTTGACCTTAGATTTCTGGGGAAACTTCTGGAGCTTTCTCTGAAACATGTTTTTAAAGGCATAAAGTAAAAGAATGCGACCATACAAGATCGCATCAGCTGAACACGGTTACCTAGTAAGCAAATGAGTGCGTGATCTATTTATGTACATGTGTCAACACAGCCAGTACGAGCCAGCAGTGGGTCTCGGAACCCCTGTAATTTCAAGGTAGTGATATTTGCAGATCCCTGCTAGGACTTAATATGGAATGAAAATATCTGCCGTTTCTCTTGGCAACAAAGTCACAGGTTCTCTACATTTTACCGTGATCCGTTGCCAACGTTCAGAGTTGAAAGTATCGCGGAATCTCCACCCCAGGTTAGTGGGAATAGAAATGTCATTTTCCTCCCGCTGGAGTTTGTGGCTGCCCGCCTGCTCCTTGCCCGAGCTCTGCGCTGAGAGCCGCAGCGAAGGCGACAAGAAGCCTATTGGTTGGCCACGATGTCTCTTCCCTGATCCCTCAGCTAAGCCCAACTTTGCCTTCCATCTTTCTGTTCCATGTGCACTCGTTTCCCCTGGCGACACGCAAGCAGGGGCTTCATCCGGCCACTCCCCCACTTCTGAGCTGGGTGACCGGGAGGAGCCGCTGAGCCTCTCTGGATGTCTCTCGGTCCTGGTGTGGACAGGCAGGTGAGATGACAATGCTCGGACAGTCGTGCGCCACCGGGTGCTCGGATGAAGGGCAGCTGGCATGGTGATCAGGGAATGACTTTGCAGACCAGAAGTCAGCCCTCTGTGCTGTCGCTGTGACCCCAGAAAAGAAGGCAGGGCCCGCGGGGCAGGGAGGGGCCGCCGGGTGCTGGCACTGGCTCAGGGCAGCCCCTGAAAGCCACTCGTCACGTTTTCAGGAGTTTCGTGGGCTGCCTGACATCATCGGGGTTGCTCGCCATCAGCCGCAGCTATTTAAAGTGCCCAGATCAATGGAACTTTTAATCAGAGCTTTGCCCGGGAGAGCCCTTGCCAGCTATTTCCCAGCAGACCGCTGGGGCCCCGGGGCTGCTCTCACCACAGTGACCAGGCGACCTGAGGCCGTAGGCGGGAGAAGAGTGAGCTGTCCCATGGGCTTGGGGTGGCGGCGGCAGCGGCGGCCTTTGGCTTGCTGTCGGCCGTCCTGCGTCCACACAGCCGCCATCAAGGGAAGGGCGGGCTTTCGCGGCTGAAATCCTCAGTCCTTGGCCATGGCCCGCGTGTCGGCAGTTCTGCAGCCGGAGCTGCTTTCGCTTTCAGATAAAGAAAGCAAAGCATCCGCCCTCTTTCCGCAGAGGACATTCTTTCCGTCCAGTCCCGTCTGCCCAGCCCTCTGTAGAGCGTGGCAACTGTTCTCTGCGAGACTCCAGCGTCTTCTTCCCGGGGAGCCGGCGTTGGCGCGGCGGAAAGCGCGTCCCGGACTCGCCCCGCCACGGGACTCGAGCTCGAGTGTTGGCTTCGACGGTGTTCGCAGAGCTCAGAAGTGGATGTTTACGTCTGCGGATGGGAAGGCTGAGGAGCCAGACTCGCAGAGCCAGCGTGGGGGCCCCGGGGGCGCGTCGCTGAAACCGGGGCGTTTGGTTGTGCGCGCTGCGTTCCAGTGCTGCCAGCTGGGCGCGGGCTGCTTGTGCTGGGCCCCGCCTGTGAGCTGCGCCAGGGCCCAGGGCGCTGGCGACCGGAAACCGCGTGGGGGTGGCAGGGAGAAGCAGGTTGACGCGCAGCCTGGCGGCGAAGCCTAGCTGTGGAGCAAGGCGCTCCCACCAGTCCTCGCAGGACCGGACAACCTCTTCTGGAGTCGCTGCGGGGGTGCGCCAAGAGGAAAGGCGTGTTGCTACGTGCCCCTGCGACTCTGCGGCGCTCCCTGGAGACCCCCGCCGGCCTGGCGAGCTACTGGGCTGACGCCTCGCCCACCGGGATTCCGTTTCCCTTGATCACATCGGTTTGTATGGAATGTGGGGATAGTCAGTCCGGCGTTGGGAACGTGCCACCCTTCCCCCTGCCGGGGAGTTGCCATTGTTGCGGTCCTCATACCAGTTCCTGTCTCGCGCTTTTCCTCTTGCCGAAGTCCCATCTGATGAGGCCGTGCCTCTGGCTGGCGGCTTGGCACAGCAGCCGAGCAGCCTCCCCACCCAAACTGCATGCCAGGATGGTGATCACGCAGTGGCACGTGCGGTTGGTTCGGGCTGGAGCGTTGCAGGTGCTGAGGCGTGGTGTGGTTTCTGGCGGCAAAGTGGTCACGTTGAACAACGGTCCCTTGTGCTGGTCCCTTGCTCTGCGTGCCCCCGGGAGCAAAGCAAATGGCTGTTCGCAGGGGAAGCGCAGGCTGTTCCCACCAGCGTCCCTCTTTGCAAACCGTCTTTCGTCAAACCTAAGTTTCTCGCGTAGGTGGAGGCAGGCCAGGGTGGTACGGAGAGGCTTCCCCAGGGAGACGAGCATTTTATAAACAAGCCAGAGAGACTCACCCATGTAACTGACGTACAGATGGTGTTTGGGTATTGCTGTCTGAAAGTGAACCTGACCTTGAACTTGAGAGTAGTGAGCCCAAGGCTCGGAACTGGCTGCGTCCCTCCCCCTCTTGTTTTGCTGGTGCCGCCTGTGCTGTGGGCCCTGATGGGAAAGGAATTTCCTGGAGGGCGCAGGGCACAGGCCCAACTCACATTGTTTGTCACCCAGAGAGGGCCAGGGACGGTCCTGCTGGAGGCCCCACGGCGAGGAAGAGCAGTCTCCCTGAAACCCCGTCCTACCTCCAAGGCCCTTCTGACTCTCCCAGCCGATGCCTCCTCCGGCCTCTTGCTCACTGTCACCCACCTGTGCGGGTACCCAGACTAGCTCGTTTGTTCAATGTGGGGACTGTTTCCAGAACCATCAGCGTGGGGAGGGGTGACTCCTGCACCTTGTCGCATATACCCACTACGAGCCAGGCTCTGTCACGCACTGGGGGCGTGTCCTCATGACGAGAGACAGCACAGCAAAGCAGCGGCGTGACTGACCGCAGCACGGTGTCGCTCCTGTCCTGCCAGCGGGGACTGTCTCCACAGCGAGCCCCCTCTGCCAGGACCCAGAGGGGCTGCCCTTTGGAAGGGCTCCCATCTTGGGGACCGTCACGCTACAGATCTCATGTCTTTGATTGTCACTGCAACCCTACAAGATGCTGCTGGTGTTGTCGCTGCTCCCGCAGGGAAGGACCAGATGCTCAGACGGGCCCCGTGGCTCCCCGGAGGGCACGCCACTGATGGGCGACAGAGCTACGGTTGACGCCCCAGCCACGGAGCACGCACGTGCACGCAGTCACTGCCAGGCTCTCGGAGCAGCCCAGAAAGGGCAGTCTGCCCTCACCGCACTCAGAGGAGTCCAGCCGCCAGGGCGTTGTCCAGCCTTGCTGGGTGCGGGGGCGCTTCGACTGGCAGCAAACTCCAAGGCACCCTTTGTACCCACTGGCTAGTGCCAGACCCGTACCCCTTCCTCGACCAAAGCCTGGTCTTCTGGGCTAGGAACCTCTGATCATACCAGCTCGGGTGTCACCCCAACACCTATAGTCACGCAGGGTTCCCAGCTGGGACACCGGTGGCCACCGCAGCCTGTGCTTTGGAGCGGTCTCGCGAGACACTGTGTAAGTGCGGGCTGCAAGGCCGTCTCCCCTGTGAGTGCGTGGCGCTTCTTCCGCCGGCCGTCCACGCAGTGCGGACGCGCGGGCTGCGTGCGGCCCAGACACGTGCAGGGCGCATTGGAGGCTGCCTGTCGCCAGCTCCCGCGCTGCCCGGTGCTCGAGATGGCCCTAGCAGCTGGCCGGCGGGAGCCTTTGCTGCCAAGCTGTTTTCTCCGGCCCCTTTTCCGCAGGAGCCGTGAGAGCCCCGAGAGCAGACGCAGCCCTCGTCTGCTGCCCGTGAATCAAACTCGGTGTATCCAGCTGGCTTGTTTGCTTCGCCAGTCGTATTATTTTTAGTCAAGTTCAGGGGGTATAAATTCAGTCCTGAAAACCGTACAATCCGGAATCCTATTGTAGGTGAAGGATTTCAGAGCCCCTCAGATGCTCCGAAAGTTTCCCTCAGATGTAGCAGTACAGACTCATGGCGGGGGGGAGGGGCTGGCCTGTCACCCGGGGAAGTGTGCATGTTAGCAAGGGACGGTGATGGTGGCCCAGAGGTGCAGGACCCCACGGCCGAGCCATCCTAAGTGTGAAAGGGAAATCTTTCCATTCTTCCCACAACCCTGTTGGTCAGTGGGGAACAGCACCTGGCACCTTTCCTTCCAGAGCCCCACCGTCCCCACAGGGGAAGACGCCCAGAGCCCCCAGAAATCCACCTCTCCAGCTCCGTCCCCTCTTCTGTCCCTCAAGATGGCCTCCTCAGCTGGCCAGTTCCCCGCCAGTCTCAGCTGTGCGCCTTCGTCGCTAGTCTCACATGACCCGACGGACTCTACTGCCTGGGGGGCGCTGCCTCAAGTTTCTGTGGAGTTGCCAGAGCCCCCCTAATTTGACCTCGCAGCAGGTTTACATTCTCACTCACATGCAGCCTCATGAGCTTGTGTTGGAACCAAAGCGAAAAGTGTTCACTGCTTTCCCACTAGCACAGCGCTTTGACCGTGCACACCCAGCGTTGGGATGCCTGAGGTATTTGCTGCTCATGCCCGCGTTTCCAGGTGCTGTGGGGGCCCGTCAGCCCCACCCCCCAGCCTGTGCAGGGCGTGTCCTGGTTCAGCGAGCACCCATTTGTGTCCACGAGACCGCTGGTGGAAGCAGATCTGGGGCGAAGAGCTGGGGGCATGCGCCCGCAAAATGCAGAAGATGGCGAAGAGACACCTCACACACAGCCCTGGAGTCCCTCCAGAGTGAAGAGGCTCCCACGGACGGAGAAACCAGGCTTGTCAGAGAAAGCCGCCAGGCGTGTTCATGGAAGGGTGGCCTTAGGACCAAGACAGGACGGGCCAGGGAGAGGCCGTGGTCAGGGCAGCCACAGCTGCTAACGAGCCCTGGCACTGTTAGCACGGAGCCTTAAGGAAGCGCACGGGACTGTGGAGAAGGACCCGAAGGCCGCAGACAGGTGCAGCTGGAAGGCCAGCCCACGTGCTAGCAGAGAATGGCGAGCCAGCGCTCAGGAAAGGAGGAGGCCCGAGCCCGCCGGGCCGTCAGGCTCTGAGGAGAGGCCAGTGGCTCTTCCACTCACGGGAAGAGCAGGCAAGGACTTTGGGCCTTGACGGCGGCCGTCGTGAAATCCTCCTTTACCACCACGTTACACGCGTGTGGAACCGGCTCAAGGACTGAATCCACAGGCTGCAGGGAACGGACAGGTCTCCCCGCTTAGGCAGGGCGGTCGGAGGCACATCCCACGGCCCACTCTTGGCCTGCTTGGCTTTTCCTCAGTGACTGAGGCAGTCACTGGCACCGCGCCCCAGGGACCGAGCAGGCCAGCGACTCGTCCTGAGCCCGCCTGTCTCCCGTGGGCTGGCTGATGTTGGGGTGGTCCAGCGCGTGGTGCGTGACAGAGCCGGCCGCATGGCCTCAGTCTGGGGCTGCCCCTCACCCACGGCCTGCCTGGCGTGGAGGCGAAGGCGAGCGCCACCCTAGCCGGCCCTGGGCCTGCTGCTCTGTCTGCAGGTCACAAGCGGAGGGAACCAGGCGACCAGGAGGCTCCAGAGCACGTAGATGGCGAGCGTGCAAGCGACACGCGTGCAGCCAGCGGCCTCCCCGAGCCACGACTTGCACCCTGGCTCCTACTTAGCGCCTCAGAGCTTCACGGCTCAGGTGCCCAGCGCCAAGCCTTGGGTCGCTTCATTTTGACCCTCTAGAGTCGGGAGACACGTAGTGGACGGTGGAGCCACTCAGCCTGAGGAGCTGGGCCGCTCCCTTCGCCGCCGCTGGCCAAGAGCGGCCCAGCAGAGACACGCACCCGAGCGGGCGGCTTCGGCAGCTTCGGCAAGGCCTAGGTGCATTCCAGAGAGCCCCGGGGGCTCAGGGGAAGCAGCGCCACTGGATGGCAGCTGGCGTCGCTGATGGGCTCCACCGACCATTCCTTAAGCGCCGCAGTGCGGCACGAGACGTTTGGCTGCTCTTCATGCCTGCGCGACGGTCTCTCCTCGTGGGCTTTGCAGGGACGCAAAAAGAGGATGAGTCCGTGTGGCCCAGGAAGCTGACTGAGCAAACGCATGGCCAGTGGACGCGCTGCCGAGTCGGCCTGGCGCAGTCCGTGGCCGTGGGTCTGAGCCCCTGAGGCAGCTGCACCCATCGAGGAGGGCCGCGGAGCCCAGCTCCTGCGTGCTGTGGTGCGGATACGTCACAGCTTTTGCCTCAGCTGCGTGACTCCTCACGGCCCTGAAGCGCACATCCCTGTATGTGCCAGGTTTGAGCCGAATCTTCATCTCTGGAGAGACTAGAGCGGACAGCGCCGCGCCTATGGAGGCGACACGGGTTTGGGTTCGCAAAGACCCGTCGGTGCAGCAGGAATAAGTACAGGCGGGAAAGTCCAACTCAGAAGTAGAGCTGTGGAAACAGCTGCCTGGGACCCATGGGTAGGAGCCGGTGAGCCACCAGCAGGCGCTGGGGCACTTTCTGGAAACTTCTTCTGGTGGAGCACCATGCTGCATCTGGCCTCCACGGTTTTCAGCACTGCCCGCAGGCGGATCCTTCCAGCTGGCTTGGGGAAGGCAGTATAAAGCATGTCTTCTCTGCCCCACGAGCCTCCTTTGGGCTGCTGGGACAGTGCGCGTGCGCGGGATGGGGGCGGGGCCTGCAGCTCAGGTCCACCTGGGCCCCCACAGAGTTCCCCTCGCTCTTGGTAGATGCAGCAGCAGAGCTCGGCCTCAGAGAGCGGACACGTTTGGCCAATGATGGGCACTGAAAAGGAGTTCGATCTAGGGAAAAATACGGCACAGTGACCCTTGGCCCTTGTCGTCGACCAGAGTAATCTTGCAAAAGTCCTGATCCGCCCCGAACTCTTGCATAGACAGAAAGCAGCAAAGCCCAGAGGGCCATAGTAGCACGCTCACCTGCCTCGGTGGGGATGGGCTGCAATCTTGGCGGTCTGCCTGGAAGAGGCAGGGTCCTGGGTGCTCATTAGGCTTACCTAGCGCCTGCCACCTGCCCGGGGAGTGTCAGCCTTTGGCCCAGCAGGCTGCATCCCACTCGGACTCATGGGGATGGGACACAGCATCATGGCTGCTGACGGCCCTGGAAGGGGCTCTGCCTGTATGTGAGGATGACGCCAGCGGTGCACGAGGTTTCCCTGCCAGTATTTCCCTCATCGGGGTCTACTCTCCCTGGATGACAGAGCAGGGAGGCCAGGAGGGGACTTCCTCTCAGCTCCGTTGCTGCACAGGGGTGTTCATGGTCCAGTTCTTAGCTGAGCCCACAGGGTGCATGGGAGGAGGAGCCCCGGCGGGTCGGTGACAAGTCTGAGGCTCAGGCCAAGTGATGTCAGCCGGAAGGAGAACCCAGGCCTCCCGCCGGCTTCTGCGTGCTCGTCCGCCCCGTCCGCCTGCTCCGTCTACACGGCCGCTAAAAACGCTTTGCAATCCTTCACCTGTGCGACATGTTTACCTGTTTCTCAGCACACGGTCACCATCGCCCCCTGAACTGGCTACCAAGCCCCCCTCCCCCCATTTACAGCACGTTCCTCCTTCCCGGCCAGCCTATCCACTTGCTCCTTTCCGGTAAATTGAGGCACGCCACCGTTTGGTAAAGCCTTTCAGGGAGGGGGCGGAGCAGCCTTGGTGGGCGTGCGCCTCGGCCACAGTGTGCAGGGGCAGCCAAGGACAGGGCCATGGCTGCAGCCACGGGGGCGGCCGAGCAGAAGGCTGGTACTGCTGGGGACCACCGAGCGGGCAGGGCGCCCCTCCCCCAGCGCTTTGGTGCTTTCGAGGGGGAGAAAGAGCGCCTGCGTGTCCGCACGTCAGCGCGGTGCCCGAGTGTGCGTCTGTCTGTACCTGTGTGTCTGCACGTGCGTGTATGTCTCGCTGTGTCTCCGCGTGTGCCCGTGTGCGTCTGTGTGCCCGGAAGACTGCCCGTGCGTGGGTGCGTGAGGACATCCGTGGGCTGGCGCCCTGCACTGAGTTCCCCTCACGTCCTCGCGAGGCGCAGCCTGGAGCAGCGGGCGGCGCGGAGCCGGCAGGCGGCCGTGGAGCGCACAGCGCCCGGCCTAGGCCGAGGACGGCGCTTTCCGAGCCAAGGGCTCTTTCCGCTGTCAGCGGACGATGCTTTGGGACTCGGGAGGGATGACAGCCGACAGCAAGGGACGAACCTGGCCTTTTGTCCCCGGGCCGCCCAGCCCTGCTGCCGTCCGCGACGTGACATCGCTACTTCCGCGAGGGTGTCTGGGGCTGTCCCCAGGTCATGGTACCCCCACGTTACAGAAACTGCTCTCCAGCCGCCGCGATGGGAAGCTGCTGTGTGCCGATCAGTGTTCGGGTCAGGAGAGTTTGCGGGGCATGGCCCGCTCGAGGGCAGGTTGTGCTCTGGTGGCTGTCGCTGGCACCAGGCTTGGCTCCTGGGAACAGGATCCTGCCATCGAGAGCCTGGGTGAGACTGTGTGGGGTCTGTTCTGGCTAGGAAACCGGGCCCCGAGCTGACTCGTCACGCAGTGGCACCTGATGCCAGGTGTGTTTGCAGGTGGGGAGGGGGCACTTCTACCATCAGTGGCACCGTATCCCAAAGCGGGGAGGGCGGGGGTTTCCGGGGAGCGGCAGCATGGGGGTCAAGGGTTAGCTCCACCAGGGTGCTGGCTCAGTGCCACTGAAGCGAGTTTATGAGCTGCCGGAAGGGTCACGTGCCGTCACCAGTGGCAGGAAAGACCCTTTGGCGTCCCGGTTCCAAAGACCGTCGTACTGAGCGCGCACGAGACAGCTGTTTTCTGCCGAGCTGAAGAGATGTGGCTTCGGCCTTTCTGTGCAGGTTCATCAAGCCCGAGTTAGATCGAGGTACGATAGCAGTTGGGGCTTTGTGAAAACCTCGGTTCGTGTAGACGCGCAGCGTCCCATGACCCGCAGCGTCCCATGACCTGCTCTTTGAGAGCGCGCGACATGGAATGAGTTCTCGTCACCCTGGAAAGAAATCCCGTGCCTGTAAGCGCCCCCTCAGCCAGCCAACCGCGACGCTCCTCAGCTCGTGGCTCCCGTCCGTGCTGGCCAGGTCCGCTGTGGTCGTGCTGCATCTATGGAATGTGCCCAGGATGGTCCCTGCTGCCTGGCATCGTTGGCATCGCACCTGCTTTCAAGCTCATTCACAGGGCACCCGAGTCACTCCGTTTCTTTCCAAGGCTGAATGGATGATATTCCCGCGTGTGTTTTCTGGGCCGGTCACCAGCTGGGAATCTGGGTGGTCCCCCCCCTTGGCTGTTAGGAGCGTCGCTGCTGGGAGCACTCACCTGCACGTTTGCGCGTCGCCCTGCCTGCTCTTGTTTGGCGCTCTCCTCACGAGGGGGCCTGCCGGGTCGTGGGGTGACTGCGTGGAACGTGGTGAGGACCCGCCAAGCTGTTCGCAGCAGCTGTGCCTTTCCCACCGGCAGCTTCGCGGCTTCGGATGTCTCGTCACGTTAGAGCTTTTGAAGCTGAACTTTTACAAACAAGGAGTGATGCTGCAGAATAGGGGCGCATCTGTCCGCGCGGGGCTGCGAGCACTCGCCTTGCGGCGCTCGCGCTGTGTCCAAACCCCCTTGCACGCGCCCAGAGTATTGGGCCATGTGCTGCCCCCCGGGGTGCGTGCGCCCAGCACACCTTGCGCGAGGCTCTGGGCCGGGAGCTCCCACACACGCTTCCGCGCAGCCTCCACCCGAGCTTGGCCCCTCTCTGCGGAGCCGCGTGGCGGCAGCTGCTGGCCCTTCCCATGTGCGCCGCGCTCCGTGGGCCTCCAAGGCCTGGCCGTAGAAGGGAGCCACAAGTCCAGGAGAGCGCTTGCTGCCAAGGACAAGGCCACGTCCCGGGACGGCTCCGCATCCGTCTCAGAGCACCGCGGGAACGAGCCACTGGAAAGCGGGTGTCCATGGTCACGTGCTTGCCCCCCCCCGCTGGCCGTGGTGGACCGTCCTGCACGTGGGCATCACGAACTTGAGGAAAGTGAGCCTTGAAGGCTGAACAGCTTTCCCAGAGCCCGAACTGAGCAGCCGACCCGCCTTCCTAGCCTTAGTCAGCCCTGTCTCTGCCTCTCGCAGACCTGGGCCTTTCTGCCTCAGGTCAGGCTGAACACAGGATCGCGCGAGTGGAGAGCGACGACGACAGCCCATCGGCCCTTCCAGAGCCAGCTGAGCGGGGTGTTGACCCCACGTGGAGGTGCTTGGCGCGCCTGTCCCTGAGGCGGTGGCCTCTGCTTTTCAACACCCGCACCCCCAGTTCTTCCCACCATCCCGGCTGGAAGTCCGGAGGCCTGGGGCAGTCTGGGCCTCCCAGTCCCTCTGCAGCTCTGCCAAGCTGTGTGCCTGGCCTGGGGGGGCCCCTGCCCACCATTTGCCCCCACCTCCCCTGGCAGGATCCGGGGTGCGTGTCTCCAGGCTGGTTGGGTGGGCGGAGCAATGCACTCAGAACCAGATTTGCTCCAAGTGCCCAGAGCGATCGCTGCCCTGGGCATCCCAGCAGGAGGCCCCTGCCCCATGAGGGTGCAGGAGCCCAGGGGTCGGGCGCCGAGGAGCGTCTGCCACCCTGCAGCCACCTTGCCGCGGGCACTGCAGCGACCCAGTGGCCCACGTTTATTCTCGCGCGTCGTCCAGGCCGCAGGAGTCTGAGCTCCGGGTGTCAGCAGGCCGTGCTTCCAGCGTTCCCAGGCCCTGGGCTTGTGACGCCATCACTCCAGCGTCACGGTGTCTTCTCCCTGCGCGGCCACACCCCCTTTCGGAGGCCGCCGTCCAGTCCCGCCGCGTCACTGGCGTCCTACTCCGGTCTATCCTGTGTTAACGCAGCGCATCCCCAAAGACCCTGTTTCCAGCAAGCTCACCTTCCAGCTTGCGGGGCTAGGGCCACGCCCAGCCCAGCGGGCGTGCTTGACCAGGACTTGAACCTTTTGCCTCCAGCACCGCCGTGACCCCCCTCCCCCCAAGCCCATCAGGATCCAGACTGCCTTTTAGCCTTTCTCTGCTCCGGCGGTAAACCCGCCCTTCAATGAGAACTGGCTTCTGTTCGGACCACAGATCCACCCGGTCAGCTGGGGACTCCTGGCCCAGGAGCCTTCAGGGGGACCCCCCAGGCTCGAGCCTTGTCTCCACCTGCACCCCAGCCAGAGGGGGAGGGCCAAGCTGCTGCAGGCGGCCTGGGCGGGTCCGGGCAGCTGTTGCTGCATCTTAGTTGATCCACCTCTAGCTGGGGGTGGGGGTGGGGTGGGCTCGGGCTCCTCGGCGATTCGAAAGACCCGTGGGTTCCTTTGGGTGCTCCCGCCTTGCCCTCCTGCCCCTGCCTTTGCTGCCAAGCGCCTTGGACTAGGCTCCTTGTTTCCTTCCTCCGTCCTGCCCAGAGCCGGGCCAGCAAGGTGGAGCTGGCACAACGGGCTCTGGAGCTGGACCTCGGGTCTCGCTGGCCGAGTCCTCACTCAGAGAAGCCAGAGGTCAGGCCCCAGGACCCCTGGCTGCCCGGGGTGGACACAGGCCTGCAGGTGCTGGGCCGTCCGCAGCTCGGGGCGGAGGGGTCTGTGCTCTTGGCTGTTTGCTTCCGGTGGGGCGGTGGGGCCCCTGGGGCAGGCTTAGAACCTGACAGCCGATGACAAGGCCGTAGGCCTCCCGGGTCGCCAACACGCAGACACCCAGCTCCCAGCGTGGCCGCAGGGCAGCGCGTCACCCTGGGGCGTCGGCGGGCTCGAGGGGGCCGTTTTCTTTCAGCATGAAAAGCAGCGTGGCCGCAGCGTGGGGAGCCAGTGAAACGGCCGTGAGCTAATGACACTGAAACCAAAAGCGCATGGTGACGGCCGCTTGGCTGTGCGTCTGCGGTCCCGGCTGATGCTTGCGTGAGAACGTCCGCCGGGGGTGGGGGGGTGATCCTTCCATGGGTGCGGGCTTCCCGGACAGCTGCTCGCCAGCGGGGTCGGGGCTGCCCTGCGCACGTGGCTGAAGACCTGGCTGGACGGCCTAGGCCCGCGGCGGACCGGGCAAGGAAGCCTGTTCAGCGGCTCAGCCAGGCAGACCTCCTTGGCCTTGGACCGCAGTCGGCTCTCCGGTGGGGCCGTCACACGTCCCCGCCGTGGGCCCCAGTCCCCAGCCCCAGGCCAGGCGGTCCCCCAGCTCAGGACTGCTGGCGGCCAGGCGACTGCCACTGCATCTGAGAGAATCGGGCCTTTGTTGCCGTAGCCTGGCCCGCGGCCCCCACCTGTCCCCTTCGCGTTGGCCGCCGCGGGCTCGGAGGCGCAGGGCAAGGACTCGGTGGAGTGGAGTCTTGAAAAGCTAAAGCAGCCTTTTTTCTTTTTTTTCTTTTCTTTTCTTTTTTTTTTCTCTTTTCTCTGGGACTGAATGGGCAGCTTGTTTGATGTCCGTAGGTTTTCTGTTTCCAGACCTGAAAGGCGATCTGGCCTCCAGTCCCCACGTAGGCCCGAACGCCGGGCCGGGCAGTTGGTGACAGCCGCACTCGAGACTGGGCTCTCTTTTTCCGTTTTCCCTCAGGCGCATTGTCTACTTGATGCCACCTCGTCCCCACCAGGGTGTCTGTAGACTCTGGAATGCGTATCAGGTCACCAGTCGAGGCCCCAGACTTGACCCCTGAAACTCTCAAAACAGACCAGGGTGGGAATTGTTTGTTCCTTTCACTCTCTTTACTTCTCACTTTTGGCTGGAGTAACGTTGCTGGGCAGCAGTGTCCTCGCTTCAGAGGTGCGGTTTCAGCCCTCCTCAGATGTGTGTCCCCACACCACAGCCCGGACCGCCAAGGTACCCACAGTCCTCCACCACACTCCACGGGCCCCTCCCTCTCTACTCCCCACCTGCTCCCGCCCTGCTCTGGTAGCCTTAGCTTCACAGTCAGATCTCTATACTTTGCTGTGGTTTGGTTTTGGCTCTTCCTTTGCTTTGTTTCTTTATCTTCCACATATAAGTTCAATCGCCCAGATTGGTCTCTCTCCTTCTGACTTATTTTGCTCAGCATCCTCCCCTCTGGCTCTATCCATGTTGTCACCGATGGCAAGAGGCCATCTTTTTGACAGCTGCATAGTATTCCACTGCGTGTATGCATCACATCTTCTCGATCTACTCATCTGTCCGCGGGCACTGAGGCTATTTCCACACCCTGGGTATTGTGAACAGGAGCTGTTTTTTAAAAAAATATAAAAGGCCTCACACTCTCCTGTACATTCATTCATTCATTCATTCATTCATTCATTCATTCATTTATTTATTTATTTAAAATCCCCTGCTATTTACACTGTTTTAAAGACATGCTACTTAGGACGTGTCCCAGAAGCAGTAAGAACAATGTCCTTGCGCCTGCACACTAACTCTCTTGGATCGCATTTTTTCTTCCTTTGAGATGCTTCTAGACATATGGGAAGTTGTTAACATGATACAAAGAGGCCCCGATGGTCACATCACCTCTCCTATAGCAATTGGACCATATTAGAATTAGGGGTCCACTCCGATTTCCACCGGGAAAACCGCTATTGCTGCAGCCTTTGGTGTGGACATCACGTCGTGCTTGTCTGGGATCCACGCCCTGCAGTGCCTTTGCTGGTGGACAAGAGTTGCATGCTTCCTTCTGCAAGAGCCCGCGGGTGGGGCTTGAGCTCTGGCTAGTGATGGTGCCTGCCCCCCTAGTGCTCTCTGCCTCTGCACAAGCTCTTCAGTGCAGCCTCTTCTCAGGTTTTGCCCAGTTTCTATTTAGGTCATTTATTTTCTTGCTATTGATTTTTGAAACTATATATTCTGGATACTAGTCCTTTCTCAGAGATGAGGTTTGCAGATATTCTCTTCCAGTCCATAGCTGGTCTTTTCATCCTGCTGGCCGGGTCTTCCACAGAGCAAAAGATTTTCCTTTGGATCAGGTTTGGTTTACCAGTGTTTCCTGTTATGAGTCATGTTTTGGGTGTCAAGTCTAAGAAAGGACTGTTTGACTCCCTCTACAGCCCAAAGATTTTCTCTTATTTTTTTCCCTAAAACTTCTATAGTTTTTATCTTACAGTTAACCTCTCTGGTCTGTTTTGAGTTAATGTCTGTGTGAGACTTCATACCAAGGATTCGTATTTTGCCTGTAGATGTTCAACTGCTCTGGAACCAGGTGTTTAAAATGCTATCAGTCCCCCAGTGAGTTGATTTTGCACTTCTGTAAAAGATCGACTGGACATATGTAGGTCTAATTCTGGGTTCTTGGTTTTCACCAGTTTCTGTCCCTCTGCCCATACTGTACAGTCTTGATTAATAGAGCTTTCTATTAAGTCTCAGAACCAGGTAGACGTCTTCCATTTTATTCTTTTTCAAAATCGTTTCAACTATTTTACTTCCTTTGCATTCCCACATAAACTTTAGAATAATCTTGTCTATATCTACAAAAATCTTGATGAATTTTGCTTAGCATTGCTGGAGTCTATGGATTTGGGGGAAATGACAGCTTTGCTATATCAAGCCTTCCACCTGATGAGCGTATGTTTAGATCTTTGATGACTACCATCAGTATTCTGATTTTCAGCCTATAAGTCCTGTGCATTTTTTGTTTCATCTATACCTGCGTGTTTTTTTGTACAGCAGTAAATGATATTCTAGGTTAAATCCCTATGTCCATGAGCTCATTGGACTCATACAACTGAGTTTGGTATGTTGTATGTATGCATAAATATGTGCAACTGGTTTTTGCATGTTGATCTTGTATCCTGAGACCTTGCTGAACTCACTATTGATTCTTTTTTAGATTTTTAAGACTTTCCACGTAGACTATCTTGTCAAGTGCAAATAGAGAGAGTTTTACTTCTTTGCCAGTGCGTGTGCCTTTTAGTTCATGGTCTTTCCATAATGGACTGTCCAGAACTTCCAATGCTGTGGTGAGTAGCAGCGAAGGAGCAAGCATCTTTACCTCGTTACCGGCTTCGAGGAAAAGCTTCTGTCTTGACTCATTACGTGTCATCTTTGCTGTAAGTTCACTGTGCACCTTCCCCCTCAAGTTGAGGAAGTGTGTCTGTTTCTGATGTTCTGAATCTTTGCTATGAACGGGCATTGAATGCTCTCGAGTGCTTCCTCTGTTTCAAAGATACGATCAAGGTGATTGTAATGAGACTTTTGTTTTGAGCGTGTTGGGATGTATACATTATCATGAACAATGATACAAGTATACGCCATATA
Organism: Uropsilus gracilis; assembly: GCA_004024945.1. Lineage (NCBI taxonomy): Eukaryota > Metazoa > Chordata > Mammalia > Eulipotyphla > Talpidae > Uropsilus > Uropsilus gracilis. The sequence continues at coordinate 21,866 of PVHY01008220.1, forward strand.
CCCTTTAGCCAGCTTGACCTCGGGATGGCTTCTGACAAAACCGCAGTACAATGCAGCAGTGGGGCTGCAAGGTAGGAATATTTCCGTCACCATAGGTATCCATCCTGTTGTCCAGTGATGGACGCCCACGCCCACTTCCTTCCCGCTCCTTAAGCCTTTCGAGAATGTTACAGAAATGGAGTCACATGTTGTGTAAATTTGGGGGATTTTTAACTCGGCACGATTCTCTGCAGATTCATCCAGGCCGTTGCACAGCTTGTGTCTATCTACCATCGTGTCCATCACTTGCGCGTGGAACCCTGCAGCACGTGGCCCTTGCTCTCACGGAGGTAGCATTCCCCACCGTGCAGCGGGCCCGGTACTTCCTTCCTGTCTGTGGTGGGCGGCGGCCCGCTGGGGGGATGGCCAGGCGTGCAGTTGTTTGACCGTCCTTGTGTTGACAGACGCTGGGGTGACCGTGAATGATGCTGCTGTGAACACTGATGCGGAAGGGTTAAGCACTCATTTTCGGTGCTCCTAGGCACCTAGGCACACTGTACTCGGGCCAGAGGCTTTTCCAGGTTTAACCTTTTCAGGAACCAGCAGACTCTTTTCCAAGGCGGCTGTAACAGTTCACATTCCTACCAGCAACTCCGGTTTTTCCATAGTCTCAACACTTGTTACTTCCCACCTCCCGCACCTCTTTTTACGTGCTAGCCTGGCAGCAGGGAAGTGGTGTCCTGGTTTTGATCTGGTTTCCCTCATTCCTAACCCTGAGGAGAACCTTCACGTGTGCTTGGCGTTGTTAAGTGTATCTCTGCTGGAGAAATGCATGTTGAAGAGCTTGGACCACGTATTGCTTTTCTGCTTAGTGTTGAGTTGTAAGGTGTCTCTGTGTATCCTAGGCGTGAGAGCCTCAGCTGATAGAGAGTTGCAAGCGTAGTCTTCCATCGGGGGGTTGTCTTGTCGCTTTCTTGATAACGTCCTTTGATGCAGAAAAGCTTTTAATTTTGACAAAGTTCAACTTGTCTGTTCTTTCTTTTGTTGCTCATACTTTTGGCGTCACATCTAAAAATCCATTGCCAAGTTCAATGTCATGAAGATGCTTCCCCTCCTTTTTCTAAGACTTTACATCATTCTTCCCATGCTTACAGCATGCACCCAAGGAGTGGGTAAGAGAGCTTTACGCTCTGACCATTTTCAAGGTTTCTCTTAACGTCTTCGCAGCTTGGTCGTGATGGCTCTCGGGGAGGAGTTCTCTGTATTTATGCTTTCAGGGATTCGCTCAGTTTCTTGAATTGTCACGTTTATGTCTAATGTCAGATTGGGGGAGTTTTCACTATTGCTTGGAATGCAGTTTCCAGCCTACCTCCCCTCCCTTTCTTCTCTCTGGGATTCCAGCGACATGAATCTTAGATTTTTGGGCTACAATCCCATCTGTCCCCGAGAGGGCTGTGCAGTTTTTCCAGTTTCTTTTTCTTTTGTTGTTAACCTTGGGTGATTTTTATTGTCCTAATTTTCCCCCATCCCTTCCGGAAATCCCGTCCTCTTGATCCCCTTCATTAAATTGACTTTAATGACTGCATCTTTCAGTTCTAGCATTTCTATTTGGTTTTTCTTTATAGTTCGTTTCTTTGCGGGACTTTCTTGCTTTCATCTGTTTTGGTGTGTGCAGTTTCGGTTGAAGCATTTTAACGACCACTGTTTAAAACTGCTCTTAATTCTGACCTCTGTCGTGTCAACTCTGGGGCCCCATTTGAGAGCTTCCTGCTTCTGGAGGGAATGAGTGACTTTTCTATAGAAACGTGGACATTTGGGCTATTATGAGAGTGGATCTTATTTAGATCTTCCTTTTCATCTGACTTCCTCTGACGGTGTTCCGACGGGTGGGGGGAGGGGATCATCTTGTTTCTACCTCGTGGAAATGGACATCCAGATTCCCACGTGCCTTCGCTGACACTGCGAGCATGGGGGCTTCTCCTTGCTGCCGGGCGTTTGGTGTGCGTGCTGGTGCCCCACTCGTGGGGCACCCATGGACGCCGCTCCAGCGGGAACAGGCAGGCGGCCCTTCCTTGAGCTCCCCATCCACTCACGTTGGCAAGGGTGAGGTGTGTCCTCTTCCCCCCCCCCGTGCAGGGACAAAAGTCCTGACTCCCCATTAGGGGACAGGAAGAGATGAATCACTGCTGCCAGGCGGGGGTGGGCGGCCTCCCCTCAGGGCGGAGGGAGACCGCGTTTCTTCTGTGACGTTCAACTGAGTTCGAGTGGGTCTCATATAAGCGCTTTCTGTCTTGGTAGGCTGCCCCTTTCCCCGGCCGTTAGCTAAGAACAGACCACATCTGCTCTGTGCCTGTTAGCGTTTGGGCTGCCGGCTTCTTCCGTCCCTGAACTCTCCAAACACAAAGAAGGCGCAGCGCCCTCTCTGTGGCAGCGCAGTCCTGCCTCCTCCTTCCACCTTTCAGGACTGTCCCCTTGTCTTCCGTGTCCTATCCTGCACTCCAGGAGGACAGGAAAATCCCGGCTCCGCTCTTCCAAGGACAGAAATGCCCTCATTGAAACCTGACAGCCTCAGCCTGAGGCTCGGGCGGCGGGGGGGGGGCTTACCGGAGGGCAGCTCCCTCCATCTATGGCCACCTCCCCAGCACGCTGGTCTCCTGTGGTGCCCTGAGAATGTGGCTCCCCGGGGCGTGGCTGTCTGTCCCGGCTGACCGATGCTGGGCCCGTGCCGCCTGTGCAAGCTAGTGCCCAGCATCTCTTGGCCCTCATGGCACCCGTCACTTCCCTGTGCGGTCCGTCTGCCGGCTGGGCTGGGGGCCGCGGGGCTGGAGCTGGGCCGTCACATGTGCACGTCTTGCGAAAGGGCTGTCAGCGCCGCAGGCCCAGCCCCTGTGCCTTCTGGATAAGAGGCCTGTCAGGGGGTGGCGGTCTCCCCCTCTTCCTGCCACTGTCCAGGAGCATGCCAGCCCTGGGCCCCGGCGCTGGCCTGGCCTGGAGACTGCAGCCAACCTTTTGGGCCCTATCTCAGGGCCCTGGGGTGGGAGGGGCCCACAGGGGGGGAGCGGGGTGGGCAGAGAGACAGGAAAGGGCGTGTGGCTGGCTGCACCCGACCCTGTGTGTGAGTCTGCGATGCACGGGCCCGCGGTCTCAGCTGCATGTCTGAAAGACAGTCTGCTTTTTGTCTCCCTAAGCCCTGTGTCTAGGTCGCTGGGGAAGCGCCTTGGAGAGTCAAGAATAAAATTGCAGGTCAAACAATGGATGACTGGAAAAGTCGGCTTGTAACCAAGAGCATGCTTCCCCATTTCGCCGTGGTGGGCAACCGGCAGGAGCCCAGAAAGCTCCAGGAATCGGTCAGACAATGGGCTATGGGGGGGAGGGGGGTGTTGAATGCTTCTAATCTTGAACTTGAACGTGCCATGTGTGATTAAATTCTCTGTGCAAGCTGGGTGGCAGGGACCCGACCCCACAGAGCAGGAACTCAACCCTGAGCCAGGAAACATCCAGGTGACGAGTAAGCTCGCCCCTCGTGGGTTTGGGGAGAGCAGGAGATGCAGTGTCAGGCCCGTCTGGACCCCGGGGCTGGCACCTCATCACCGCCCTCCCAGCAGCTAGAAAGAGGAAGGGTGAGGGGGAGAGAAGCCTGTCTTTTCCCTTAATAGAAACAGCGACGCAGGGACGGCATGCCCTGGATGCGCTACGTTCGCTTCCTGGGGCCGCTGAGCCCCAAAAGTCAGTGAGTGGGACACAGAAAGGGCCCCCGATTCAACTCCGAGCCAGGGGTCCTTCGTAAAGCTCACTGGACAGGTCCCTACTTTCGTCCCTGGGAGCCAGAGCTCGCCAGGGTCTGGCACTCGGAGGAAGGGCTGCAGCCCAGTTCCAGGAGCTGGGATGATCAAGCGGCCAGGGCAGCCAGCGCTCGCTTGAATTTGCCTGTTGAGGCCGGCGACGGAGCAGGGCAGACACAATGGCTGTTGTCTCAGCGCATTGGGGGCGCAGAGGAGGGCCTCGCCTAATCTCTGCAACTAGTGGAGCAGAGAGGAAATGGTGCTGAGAGAGCCGCGGGGCTGCTTCCTTCCTGCTCACGTTGCTGGGAGCCAGGGCCCTGAGGTAACGTCACCTCACGTCGCTAGAGGACCTGGACCCTCCACGTCCAGTCCGCGTGCAGTAAGTCAGCCTTTCCTTTGATTTCGCTCTGATGTGTGCCCAGGTGTGGGGACTGTTGATGAAATCTTGCTTCTCTGTTTATCCTCCTCGCCACGCTGTGTCGAGAATGTGGCACGAGCTGGATGGGAGACCATTTGCAAAGTTCTTTCCTAAGGTTCCGGCCCTCACCAGGATGGCACTCGGGTGGGCTGGCGGAGATGGAGCAGTTTCTTGGCCAGCAAACTGCCCCCGAAACTGCCAGCCGTTCAGTCAGCACCTCCCAGAAGGCGTGCTCTAGCCTCCCCGCTCAGCCCCGTTGTACTGCTGGCTCCACTTTCACGTTCAGCCGCGGAGCCATGAAGGGAAAGCTCCAGCTGTCGCCTCCGGAGTCCCTTTTCGCTTCCTTCACGCTCTGTGCCGTCTACTCGCACCCTTCATCGTAGGGGAGAAGAGTGTGTGTCCGGGCTGCGAGCTACACGGCCCTCTTCCCTTCTCCCAACCCCCCAGCACTGTTCTAAAAGTCAGTCAGTGCTGCGGTTCTCATGGGCATGTAGACCCGAAGCGTTTTCCTCAGAACAGGGCCTCCGAGAAGTTGCCGCTGCTCACGCCATCTCTGGCCTCGGCCGCTCTTTGCAGATGGTCTTCGGAGCCTGGCCCCAAGCTCACCCTCGCCGCTTCGCACTCACACCTTGGACTAGATGAGTCCTCCTTCCTCTGTGGTGCCCCATGCTTTTCTGCCCTTGCCCCGTCCGCCCGAATCTCCAGGCTGGCCTAGCGGACAAGGATTTGCCCTCATCAAGGGCATCAGAAAAGTGTGTCTCCAATGGAAGCAGCTCCCTCGGATGAGTCCTCTTCGCCATGCACACATCTGTCTCCTTGGAAGGCGCACGTGGTCACTGAAGGGTCCGCTTCCAGGAGCCCGTTCCTTTGGCTCAGCAGGTGAATCTCAGGGCTGGTCAGTCCCAGCAGCCTCAGCGTTCCCACAGAAATCAGCCACGCACGTGCCGGAGCTCTGTGACCTGGCACTTGTGGACTGAAGGACACACATGGACAGATGCGCCAAGCAGCCCTCTGACCGGACCAGGCCTTCAGGGCTCAGCGGGAGGGCGCCTGGGCTCCCCCAGTCTGGCAGGTCCGCCTGGCTCTTGGCTTCCTGCAAGTCACGAAGATGCCTCAGCGAGAACAGTGAGTGACAATCTCTCGCGTGAGAGCCTTTGTGGCCTTTAGCTCATCTCGGCTGGTGCAGGGATTCAGGTTTCTACTTCACTGATGGGGAAACTGAGGTACAGGCTGGGGCTTTCCCCAGAGTCGCGCAGGCATGCGGCTGTGCATGAAGATCTCAAGGCCAGGATGACAGCAGGGGCAGCCCGTGTGCGGAGAGGGACAGGGCGCATCTTCTCCACCCCCAGTGCTCCCCAGAACCTTGTAGTCCGTGGAGCAGCAGGCCAGGTCCAGGAGAACCCTCCGGGGAGGAGGCGACCGCCAGCTGCGAGCTGAACTGGCTAAGCAGCGCCTTGGCAAGCTGGAGGTCTCCGCCACTGCCCGCTGCCGGCCGGCTGCAGGCGCAGGGGCGGCCCCAAGAGCTTGGTCCTGCTGCCAGGATGCGTGCGGCCCCGGGGCCAGCCCCCGGGCGAGGCGGCTCCCCTGACCTGTGAGCGCGTGCCCGAGGTGCTGCGCTTCGGGGTGACCACCAGGAAAAGAGCAGCAGCTGCCGCTGTTGGTCCCTTTCCTTAGTGATCAGAGAGGGCCGTGGGCCCTGGCCTTCCTCCTGGCAGGAGAGCGGGGAAAATGCGCATCCTTGGGACTCAAGAAACACCACAGGCCCGAGGTCAGCTCGGCCCCTTGGCGGCCGTCCCGTCCGAGGGGAGCCGGGGGGCTGGGGGAGCTGCAAGCATTCCGGGTCAAGGCCCACCGTGCTCGCGCGCCTTTCTATTTTGGGGATCCTCCCCATGGAGCGCGCAGCTGTTCGCTCCCTTTCCTCCCTCCCCCTTGCCCCGCAGGCAGGGCCCCTTCCGGTACAGCCACCAACGGGCACGACAGCAGGCTCTTCTCTGTGACGGCAGCGGCCAGCTCGCCCTGGGCTTTGCATTGGGGGCCTCGGCCCAGGAGTCCGGGTCAGTGGGCTGGTGATCTGAGGCTCAGCGAGGCTAGAGGCTGCTGGGAAGTGGCTCGCCTGTGCAGCTGCCTTCCGCTGGCATTGGGAGCCTGACCTTGAGCTGCCGGAGCCCGGGCTGGCCTCGGCCCGTCTGGCCCCTGCCCTGGCCTCCGTGGCGTTAAACCCAAGGGAGCAGTTGCTGGAGCCTGAGCTGCCTCAGGGAGGGAGCGTGGACAGTGGAATCTGAGGCGCCACCCCTAGCTCGGGGGCACGCACCCCAGGGGTGCAGCCTCCAGACTGCCTGTGCCACCTGGCTCCTTGCTTTCCTTGGATGTGCCTGGAGAAGGCAGCAGCGTCACCCTGCGTGCACGGACACTTGAGCCATAAGCTGCCCGAGGGTGCTCGTTCCTGGCCCGGGGTCTGGAGGCCATGCCTAGAAGGCTTGGCTGCAGACTGCGAGCCCTGCCGAGCAGCGACCAGAGCCACCCCTCCTCAGGCCCCCATGCCCCACGTGGATCCCCGCCCCCCAGGGGGCCGCAGGCTGCTGGACTCGACCATGGGGTCCGGGGCAGGGAGGCAGGCCCGGGCCCAGGTGAGCTCCGTCCACTTGCCCTGCCCCCACCATCGCTGGGCGGCATTGTGCCCCAGAACCCCAGGTGTGCGCTTAGGTGCCCTGGACGGTGCCCGCTGCGGGTCATCTTGGCCAGAGGCGCCTTAGTAGAGATTGTCCGGGTTGCGCCTTTGTTGGAAGGGGCCAAGGACACACAGCGTGCAGGGGCGTGTCTCGGGCCACCGGTCTGGCTAGCGATCCTCCCGCCCTCTGACCTTGGACTAGAAATGGGGTGATGAGCAGTGTAACTGGCAGGAAACCTTGGCTCAAGTGGGCAATTCAAATCTGCAGATGAGGCTGGGCATGCCCGAGAGGGAGAGGCTCTGCCTTCAGACAGCTTCATGTCAAGAGGAACAGTGCACAGGCCTAGCCTAGGGGTCTCCGCAGCACCCCACTGGAGCAGAGGGAAAGCTGAGGTCATGATCGCAAAGACCCTTGAAGGCCTGAGAGAGGAGCATGTGCTTGGATCTGCTGGGCACAGTATGCGTTGCTCAACAGTGCATGAGGAGGGCAAGGGCAAGACAGACGGGCACCCTGGAGGAGGCGGCCTTCTCTCAGAGGAGCTGCAGAGCCCCCACCAACAGACAGGTAATAGCACTGGGGACCGCTGCCCACCTTGCCCAGTCCAGAAGTGGGCACGTAACCCATGCGCACGTCTCCGTGGCCCCCTGCGGCGCGAGGGGGGCCGTTTCGAAACGACTTCCTTTCTGGAAGGTTGAGGAGTCGGCAGACTGGCCGGCGGCCCGAATCCAGCCCCAGCTTGTCCTTGCAAAGAAAATGGCATTTGTACGTAGCCACGGCCGGTCGTTGACACCGTCCCCTCGGCGAGCGGCACCAGAGACCACCTGGCTTGCAGCGCCGAAGACAGTTGCTGCCGGGGCCTCTGGGAGAGGCGGCCCGGATCGCTGCTTTGGTTCGCTCTTCCCCGGGCGGCAGTTCCTGGTCCCCAGCGGAGGGGAAATCACGGGCACTCACGCCTGCCCCACCGCCCTGCTTCCTCCGCTCTGGCAGATGCCTGGCCCGGCCCCCGACTTCTCCAGGCTGCTGGCCCTTGTGACTTTCCCTTGTTGCCCTGTGGCATGGAGGGTCCCTGGGGCCCGCCACCAGCCGCACCCTGGACGCGCCCAGCACTCTGGCCCGGGCCTTCTCTGGCCGCGCTGTCCCGGCAGCACTCTGGCTCCTGCCTGCCCGCTGTGGTTCCAGCTGCTTCTCGGGCTGGCTGCGCTCCTGCCGGGGCCACTCTGGCTCCCTAGACTGCAGCTCTGCGCGCCTCGAGCCTTCTGTGCAGCTTGCCAGGGCCGCGGCTGCTCTGTGCAGCACGAGCTCCGGGGGCTGACGTTGCCCGGCATCTGGGCAGCCTGGCCAGTGCTGGAGCAGCGCCCACACCTGCTTCGGAACCCATGGCCTCGGGAGCCCCGTGGACAGCGGCGTCGCGCATGCGGCCTTGGGTTTGGCTGCACGACAGCTGAGGAGCTGAGACGCGCCTCGCCCTTCCCCGTCACCAAGGCTGACAGGAAATTTCTTTATTGGCGGCGTGTTACCAAACACAAATGTCCTGCGAGTTCACCAGAAATTTGGCCTCAGTTTCAGTTGGGAGAAAGTGCGAGCGGGAGCCGGCAGGACGTTTCTCTGACGAGTCCGCTCAGGCGGGTCTGCTGGCTCTGGTCCCGCCAGGGGCGCTCAGCACATGCCGGCAGAAGGGCGTACCCCAGGAGGCGCCCCCATCGTCAGCGCCAGCAGCACCACACACCACACGGTCATGACCTCCGCTGCTCCACCGCCACCTCACCGATAGCAGCACCAGCTGCACCGCTGCACCCCACTTCACCAACACCGCCTCCACCAGCACCTCACGCCTGTCGTCTGTAGCTGTCACTTCCTCTCCTCCACATCGCCTCCAGCGCCACCACCTCTGCCACTTCCACTGCCCCCGCTTTGCTGTCACTGCAGCCACCACCGCTACCAACACGCGCACACACGCACATAGGTCATGTGACTCACTCCGTGATGTCATCGGAGATGCTGCCCGCACTGCCGCTGCTGCCGTGTCCTTTGGGGCCATGGGGCATCATTGTTTGTGGCCCAACTGCCATCAGGACCCATCACCAGGAAGATGGGGGCTGAGAGAACATGAGTGTGGATGCGAGATCGCTCACTGCGCAGAGGGGGCTGCTGGGGGCTCCTTCCCATGGCCAATCGCGGCTTATGCTCTGGCAGTTCACGAGGTTCACCCGCAGCTGTGCGGGTAGCACCTGGGCTCGGGAGAGCTGCCCGCAGAGCAAAGCGCGAGTGAAGCGGACCAGGCTGAAGGGCTCTGCGGGGCCACCAGATGCGCGTTTTGCGGAGCGGAGAGACACGGGGACACGCGCTGAGTGTGCAACGCGGCCTCGGCCTGGGTCCGGGTGGCACAGCATCGTGAGCGACCTGAACGCCGCCGAGGGCCACGCGCCCCTAGAGTCTTCGCATGCAGCGAGGGTTTGGCTTCAGTTCTGAGAGAGCGCAAGTCAGCACGGTGTCTGTAGCCCCAGCCCTCAAGGCGCTGTGACAGCAGGCCAAGCGCACCCTCCTGGCACAGGCGTAGAACGGCCTGGAGCCAGGCGGGGGCCCCAACCACCCTGTTGCTCCTTACGCAGGGCCCCCGGGCCATGCGTGCCCCGGTGTCAGCATGCAGACGGCCGGCTCAGCGGCCTGCCCACCTCGTCAGGGCATCTGCAGACAGCGTTTGGGGCAGGAGTCGGCGCTCAGCACCAACGATGTGCCAGTTCAGTTATCGTGTGACCTCCGGGTGTCGCGGTCCTTCTGCCTCTGCAGCGGCAGCTTCTCAGGCAGCAACGCGCCCGCTGTGGCATCAGGCTCATGCTCTCTCCAGCCCATTCTCGGGAGCCAGGCCAACACCAGGTTGCTTTGTGCCTGAGCGGCCTAGTATGGGGCCTGCTGTTTGCCGTGGTACTGCGACCTGGTGTTCTCCCTCATAAAGAGACACCCCCCCCACCCCAGGAGAAGCTCGTCCATCCTCACCAACAGCTCCACTCCTGGGGACGGCGTGAAGCCACTGAACCCCGAACCACTGACTTTCTCTTTGCCCCATTTTGATTGCTCGCACTGGTGGTCTGGCGGTGGGGAGGGGCACACCCCAGGAAGGCAGGACCGCTCCCCCCCACCATGGTGACCCTGCTGGCCTGGCTGCAAGAAGGGCCCTGGCTCCCTTCTCGGCGAGTCCAGGCTTGTCAGCCTCACTTGGGTGAAACCCAGATAAGGCCCGTTAACCGCGCTGCACACACAGGGTCTCCGGGATCCAGACAGCGCCGCTGGCCTTGGCCTCCAGCTTGTGTCCAGTGCCCGGCAGCGTCGGCTTCAGCCGTCGGCCTTGCCAGGTCCGCCCAGCCCTGTGTAGCTGACCCGTCCTCCTCTCCTCCCCACGGGGTTTGGACCACTAGCGACGCGCCTGGCACTCGTGCAGGGGGCCGGGTTAGGGTGGCCGCCTGTGGAGAGGCTCCGGCGCTTGTTTCCCTGGGCCCGACTCGCACGAGTGGCTGCGACCGCTGTCTCGAGGGCCCAGGCTGGCCCTGCAGAGATGCGGCTGCCCGGCGTCCTGCTGGGTTTTCTCGAGGGTGGTACAGCGAGTTGGGAGCACTCACGCCCAGCGGCTTCTGTCAGCGGAAGCTCCTGTTGGAGTGACCAGTGCTTCCAGCTGCCGTGTCTGCTCTGCGCAACGGGAGTGTAGCTCCAGGAACCAGCCCGCCCGGGTTCAGCTCTGGGGACGCCGGTGGCAGCCACCAGCCTCGGGCTGGGGCGGCTGAGCGCTGCAGACCGTGTGAGGGACACCGAGAGCAGGCCGCGGGAGCGGCAAGCTTTCCAAGGCAGCTCCGCTGGCCGCCGGGGCCGGTGCTGTTAGACTGGACGCTCACCTCCTCTCCCTCCACCGCGATCGCTCGTGGTGCTGTGCCCTGCAGGGCAGCCTCACGCGCAGTTGCGCAGCCTGTGGAGGCGCTGGGTCACATGGCCACCCCGGTGTGCACTGCGGCGCTCTCGCCTCTGTGTCCGCGCCAGCCCCCCGCAGCCCGTGCAGACTCTCACTTCGAAGCACGTTAGCACAGATTTCGGTCCTGTGACGACCCATGTCCCCTGGACTGAATCGCGCCCAGGGTTCCCTGCCACTCTTAGCCCCATGGAGGTCTCCAGAGGTGCGCGTCCTGCCATCTGGGAAAGCTGAGAATCCTGTGTGCTCTGCCTCAGGTTGGCCTCCGTTGCTGGAACTTTCTAATGAAGAACAAACGCTTCGATGATGTGTCTGGTCGAAGGTGCATCTCCAAGCTGCTCCCGCCTCTCGCTGTCTCCCACACACCCAGCCCTGAGCAACTTCATTCCCTGAACTCAGGGCTCCCCCCCCCACTTCGGAGCCAGCTCCCAGGGAGCGCCCTGACCTCAGGCCCCGCAAGCCCAGCTTGGTGGCCAAGCGCAGACCCTTGGAGACTCCCTAGGCACGTGGAAGAGCGTGGAGGAAAGCTGCTGCCGGCTGCGCCCAGGTCTGAGAGCGAGAGCACCAGCGAGCAGGCTGCCCGAGCGGCATGGGCCACCAGGGAGCGAGGGACTGGAGCCCACCGCAGCAGCTGCTCGACAGTCTCCACCCCGTGCGCACACCCCTGGTGCCCTCCGTGGGCAAGTGCGGCTGCGTGCGTGAGCTCGTGGGGGCGCCCTTCAGCCTTGCCTGCCGCCTTCTTCCGGCGGGGCTGTGCCTGCGTGATGGCTGACGGCTGGCGCCCACATTAGCTTGGAGCGAGTGCCCAGCACGCAGTGCCTACGGCGGCCGGCCAGGAGGCTTAGGGGACTTTACTGCGTCCATGTCTGTTCCTCTTTCTGAGGCTGTTTCATGAGCCGCGACTGCTCTCTTACCATGTAGACCTTTCCAAGAACTCTGCCCCTTTCACCATTCTAGGCTAAGCCGGGGGCGAGGCAGGAGCTGTGGTAACTCTTCAGACAGAACCAGAAATAATGTTGACTTCAGAGCTGAACTCGGCCCCTCGCAGAGGCCCGCCTTTGTCTCCTCACTATGGGGGGGGGGCGCCGTCACATGCTTTTGGGTGCATTTTGATGACTTTCCAAGGTCTCAGGGATCACATTGGTGGCTTTGTCCTCCCGGTTATGAAATGGGCCTTGGCAGGCAGCAGCGCATGGAGATAAAGTCAGTCCTTTCTGGACGACCCCAGGGACCCCACCCTCTCCTGCCCTCCCCCACCCGCCCAAAAGCCAGCGTGCACGGCTCAGGCTGGGACCTGGGACACGTGGGGTCTGGGGGCCTCATTTCCTCCTAAGTGGTGAGGACAAGTCACAGTGTGCCGCGTGCTGCGCCGAGACGCAGCTGAGGTCGGCTCGGGAAGGCCTGGCCGCGTCGCCTGCTCAGCTCATCGTGAAACGGGCAAAGAACACGTGCCAGATGGTGGGCAGGACCCAGCGGGGGCGCCAAGGCCGGCCTGTCCACCGTGGAATGGGGGGGGGCCATTCCACCGTGAGCCACGCCTTCTGAGGCCGGGAAGGCCCATACGCTTACAGCAGCGCTGCGCTCTTCCTCATCGCCACAGCTGTCCTTTCAGCCTCACGCGGCTTGGCTGGGGTCTGGCCCTCCAGGGAGGGTGCTGCAGGACGTCTGCCGAGAGGTCTCCTCAGCAAAGCCCCAAAGGCAGAGCCGCACAGCCTCTTAGCATGTGGGGTCTACTCCTGTCAGTCCACGGAGAAAGGACATCTGCCGTCCACTGAAACAGCAGCCTTGGCCAGTACTCACCCTGCACCCCCAAGGGCTCTAGGCATCGTGCCAGAGCCTTCAGCGAGGGCACAGACGGGCCCTGCACCGCCAAGGATAGCCCCCTCCAGGCATCCGCCCAGAGCCCTCTGCGAAGGGCGCCATGGAGCCATCAGGTACAGACATGGCACCGCGAAAGCAGGAAGGTGGCATGCGTCCCAGCACGTCCGAGCCACCAGCCATGAAGGCGCAGTCCTCAGCGCCCCGCAGAGGCATCCTGGGATCCGCTCGTTCTGGGGGTGCCAGGTGAAACCCAGTGGGGACACTCCTGTCTAGTGCTCCCGGGGCTCTTGGCGCGCGCTGCTCCTATTCCTTTAGCGCCCAGCGTTCAAGCCTGGCGCCCACTTCCCACTGCTACTCTGACAGTTTCAAGGGTGACCAGTGATTCCTGGCCACCCCCAGAGCCGGCCCTGAAGCCCCTCGCTCCCTCGCGTGCCTGGGCGCCAGCTCCCTGACCCCAGCCGGCCCTACACAGGCGTCGCCATGCAAGATGTCAAGACCATGAGCAGCACGTAGGCCCTGCCACTGGCCACGTGGGTTCCCTGCAGGGGTCCCCCGTGCCACCGCCCTCAGCCTTCCCGAGGGGGCCTCTGCAGAGCTGGACTTCCCTGCAGTCTGGAGACCGTGGCGAGACCCAGTTTCCCGTGGGCCTTGCACTTGCCTTGTGGGCCGCCGTAGGGAACGTCGAGGATGAGGCCAGGAAGACACGTGGCCGTGCCAGTTCCCAGCGGAGCGGCTCAGTTGAGCTCGTTGCTCTGTTGATTCCTTCGGCTGAGCAGCTGCTACGGCCAAATACATAGCAGGTGCTCCGGGGGGCGCGGCAGGCGGCGGAAGGCTTCTCCTGGCTGCTGTTCAGCCCCCCCAGCTACCCTCCTGCCCTCTGCAGGCCCTTCTCCTGACCATGGGCGCTCCACAGACACAGAAGTAGGCAGGGCCCCCCTGCTGATCGACGGCGCCTCTCCTGCAGAGCCCGTGCCATGATGTCTTGCTGCAGGATACGGGGAGCCAGGCAGCTCGGTGGGCGTGGAAGGACTGGCACGGGCCTTGGCGAGGGCTGAGACCCTGGGCCTGGAGGTCCCTGTCCTTACCGGGCACAGCTGGACAAGCAGGCCTGGCATTTTCCTTCATAGGGCGACACCGTGATGCGAGAACTAAAACTCTGCTCCGCGGACTCACGAGGAAAGCGCAGCTGACAGAGCCCAAGGGCAAGGCCAGGACCTAGCTGGACCTGGGGGCCAGGGCCCTGAGCCACACCGCTCCCCCCATGGCTGACCATGTCAGCTAGCGGGGGGGCGGTGCCAAGGCCCATCCAGGTGCAAGAGCACTAGCCCATCGTTGGCGCTTGGGGCTAAGAGCCTCCGGGAGCAACAGGGCCCGAGCTGCGCTGAGCACCGTCACGCTAACAGGTGGTCCCAGGAGCGCAGCGTGAGGGGCGCCCGACGGCCAGTAAGGCCTCGGCAGCCAAAGCGGGGCTGCCGCGAGCAGGCGTGCCTGCAGAGGAACAGAGGGCTGCTCCGCACCCCCTCTTTCCTGTCCATATTTTGATCGCTGCCACAGACAGCGCGGCTTCCTCTGCCCCGGGCCTGCTAAAGCTGCGGTCCTTAGCCTTGCGGCCGCGGGCGGAGTCAGCTTTGTTCGCAGAGCCAATGCTTTTCTCGCTGGTGGGCAGGCCCCCCACGAAGCGCAGATGGTAAAGTGGGGCCTTTTCCTGTTGTTTCCTATCTCGCAACCTGAGGCTGCATCTGTGGAGAGGAATTTCTTATTTAGATAGCTTTATATGGCGTGGCTTTGGAGGACGAGTCGTTCCCGTTAAAAACAAGCAAGAGTCGACTCCAAATGGCGGTGTACGCTTTCTTCCAAGTTGTTTCTGTGTGTGCATAGCTGTGTGTGTCCCCAGCAGTGTGTACATGGTTGTGTGCGTGGCTGTGTGTGTGCATGGCTGTGTGTGTATGGCTGTGTGTGAATGACTACGTGCATAGCAGTGTGTGTACGTGGCTGTGTGTATATGACTGTGTGTGTGCATGGCAGTGTGTCTAGCTGTGCGTGTGCATAGCTGTGGGTGTGTCCCTAGCTGTGAGTGTACGTGATTGCGTGCATGTCTGTGTGTGCGCATGACTGTGTGTGCGTGGCTATATGAGCAGGTGCAGCATAGCTGTGTGTGGATGTGCATAGCTATGTGTGAGTGTGGCTACATGTGTATGTCTGTGTGTGCATGGCTGTGTGTGGATGGCTGTGCATGTGCATAGCTGTGTGCAAGACTGAGTGTGGGCATGGCTGCGTGCGCACATGGCTGTGTGTGCATGCATATAGCTATGCGTGTGTACAGCTGTGTCTGTGCATGGCTCTGCGTGTGTATAAATAAGTGGGAGCAGGTTGCAAGGCTGTCCCATGCCATGTCCTCTGAGCAGTGTATCCGAGCTGTTGCCGCAGGGACACGCCAGCTCCGCCGCCCCCTGGGAAGGCTCTGGGCCCATGTGTCTCGCTGGGACAGGAGACCAGCTCCGGTTCCCGTCAGTGCCGTGCTTCTGCTTTAACCCCAGGGTGTCTGGAGACACAGCCAGGGGCCGGGAGCACCTTAACCACTCCCCTCTGCTCTGAGCTGCCCTCAGCCAGCGGCGCCCCTCCTGGCGCGGCTGTGCCCATGGGGTGCTTTCTAGAGAGGCGCGCAGCCCTGGCCCGCAGGGCCTTCTGTCATCTTGACTTGAAATGTCAACAGCCAGTGTAGATGCAGCAGCAACGCAGAAACAAGCGTCAGGCTTCCAAAAGTAGGCCGCAGGCTGCGTTGTGTAGTTGTGACAACTTTGTCCTTAAACGACAGATCTGTTTTATCGTGCACGTTTCCTGTTCGTTAGTATGTGTGTGCCAGGCCTTCATAAACCTCTCTCTGTCTTTCCCCCTCCCTCCTCCAGTCACAGGGAACTGTTAAGAGGAGACAGGAAGGAGACAACTTCCAGTTTCCCGGCATGGCTGACGGGGGCTACCCTAATAAAATCAAGAGGCCTTGCCTCCAAGATGTCACCCTCCCGATGAGCCAAGGAGCGCAGACCCCCACGCCCTGTGCGGAGCTGCAGGTCGCGCCGCTGACGATGAACCCCAGCCCCACGGCCATGGGAGTGGCGGGCCAGGCGCTACTGCTGGACAGCGCACCCATGAACGGCAGCGTGATGGGCTCGCCATTCGCGGCTGCGCCCCCTGCGGACGTGGGCCTGAAAGCGCCCTCCGGCCCGTATTACCGGAGCACCAGCAGCAGCAGCAGCCTCCCGGCTGTCGACCAGGAGCTTCAGGAGCTGCTGGAGGAGCTGACCAAAATTCAGGAGCCTTCTCCAAGCGACCTAGATCTGGAGAAGATACTGGGGACCAAGCCTGAAGAGCCCCTAGTCTTGGATCACCCCCCGGCCACGCTGGGCACCAGCCCCCAGCCCTCGGCGCAGATGCCACGCCTGGAGAGCCTCGGCCCAGGCAAGGAGTTCGCCTCGAGCTGCAGCCCGGCGCCCACTATGGCCCTGCCTGGCCCGCCCTCCTCCGCAGGCCTCAGCTGCGCCCTGGCCTCTTCCACAGGGAAGCCGATGGCGGCCCCCAGCAACTCGGCCGCACAGGCCAAGACCCCGGCGCCGGCCATGCTCCCTGTCGCGGTGCCCCCGCTCCCGGGGCCTCAGTGGCACCACGCGCACCAGCTGAAGGTGCTGGCGGCCAGCAAGCAGGGGGTGGCCAGCAAGGCGCCAGGCCCTGCCCCTGGCTGGTCGGGCCTGCCTCCTCCCGGCCTCTCGCCCCCTTACCGCCCGGTGCCCTCGCCGCACCCACCGCCACCGCCCTTCAGCCCCCAGAACCTCATGGTGGCCTGCCTGTCGTCCAGCAGCCTGCCGGCGAGCTCCGTCCAGGCCGCCCCCAACGCCTTACTGTCGGCCATGGCACCTGCGGGCAGCGCTGCCCTGGGGCCCGCCCTGCACTACGCCCCGGAGAAGCTGCCCAGCCCCTCGCTGCAGCCGCCGCCGCCGCCCTTCAGCTCGCAGAGCTCCATCCTGGCCAACCTGGTGTCCTCCGCTGTCAAGAGCCCACCCGGCCACCTGCTCGCCGCGCTGCCTGCCAGCACCCCCGGGCCGTCCCCGCCCTATCGCCCCGAGAAGCTGGCGAGCCCCAGCCTGCCGCAGCAGTCCTTCACGCCACAGTGCCCGCTTGCCCGCTCGCTCGCGCCCGCCGGCCACCAGCTGGGCCCGCAGCCGCCGCCCACCGGCGCCGTCTTCAAGGCCGGGGGCGCCGGCTCCTCCAAGACCCTGAGCATGATCATGCAGCAGGGCCTGGCCGGCCCCGGAGCCCCGGAGCCCTTCTCCTTCGGCAGCACCAAGCCCTTGTCGCACTTCGTGACCGAGCCGGGCCCCCAGAAAGTGCCGCCGCTGCCTGCCACCTCCCGCCAGCAGTCCCTGCTCCACTACCTGCAGCAGCCAGCGCCCGCTGCGGCCTCAGCGCCCAGCGCCCCCGCCGCGGCCTCCCTGAAGCTGCAGCCGCCGCCTGAGCCCGCTCCCTACCTCCTGCAGCAGATGATGCAGCCGCCGCCACGCTGCCAGCACGCGCCCATGCCCGCTCTGCCCAGACAGGTAAGAGGCTCGCTCCGCAGCGCGTCTTCTGCTCGGGTCACGCGGGGCTCGTGGCTCCTGACTTCCTTCCCCGAGGCTGGGCTTGGCTGCCGAAGAGCCGGTGGAAGCCAGAGCACAGTAGTCACGGGCCAAGGCGACAGTCTTGGTTTGGGTCAGGCCAGTTCAAGTCCCTGGGAGGTCAGCTGCGGCCCCAGGGGCAGCCAGGGGAGGGAAGCAGGGAGCCCAGGCCCCTCCCCCGGGCCGCCCGGCTTGTCCCCCCACGCAGGGCCAGCGATGTGAGGGCCTTGGCGTGGAAGGGAAGCTTGTGGGAGCATTTGGACCCAGCCCCCGCCGGCACCGGGCGCACACGGGGCTTCTGGAACGCCACGGCCCACGTCCCCCAAGCAGGCATGCTGTGGCCCTCGGCACGGCGCTAGGCCGAGGCCTGCCCTAGTGAGCAAGGATGGCAGGGCCTGGCGTGACGTCCATGTGCCGGCGGCTCGCCATCTTGGTGATGAGGAAAGTTCATCCCAGCCAGCGCTGCCGGGAGGGCTGCTGTGCCCCCCAGGCCGGCTTCTTCCTTGTCCATCCTGGCATGAAAGTCGCTGTTTCTAGGAGCTTCTCGGGGCCGCTGAGCGAGGACTTGCCCAGAGTCACACAGTTAGCAGGGATGGAGCAGGCGCGCGAAGCCCTCAGAATCCCCCAGGCTTCTCGCCTGCGCCTCTGCCTTTCACCCCGAC
Source organism: Uropsilus gracilis (assembly GCA_004024945.1). Classification (NCBI taxonomy): domain Eukaryota; kingdom Metazoa; phylum Chordata; class Mammalia; order Eulipotyphla; family Talpidae; genus Uropsilus; species Uropsilus gracilis. The sequence goes on from PVHY01008220.1 coordinate 39,798, forward strand.
CCGCCTCTATCACTCAGCCACATAACCAAGTTCCTGCAAGCCATACACACATACACACACACGCATACACACATGCACACGCACACACACACATGCACACACTTGTCACAAGGGCTCCATGGGCAGGGCATCGTGGCGTGGCTTAGCCGGGACTTCCCGTGCTGAGGGTCGGCTCTCGAGGCCCAGCTGGAAGGCCTGGCCACCCGCGTGCTTGCGGGCAGGAAGCGGTTCCTTGTGGCTGGCTGGACGGAGGCCTCTGCTCCTCCCAGGCTGCGGGCCGGCGGCCCTCCCTCGGTCCCTTGTTGTGTAGGCCTCCCGGGACAGCATTTCCGGCGGGACGGCTGAGGGCTCCATCTGGGTGAGCAGAGACTGCCAGCCAGTCAGAGGCGGGTAGAATGCAAGCACCACCACGCTCGCTGGATTCTGGTCATCAGATGCCAGCAGGAAGGGGTGCAGGCCGGAGGCGGGGGCGCTGTGCGCCACGATGCCTGGCTGCCCCCACTCCTATCCCTACCCAAGCTCCGGCCCTGTGCTTCTCGGTCTGCGCCCTGGCGAGGCCCGCGCCTCACTCTCAACCCCATCTCGGCCGCGGGCCGTCGCTCAGCAAAGCTGTGCAGCAGAGACCTGGGCGCGCCATGGTCGCTGCCCGGCGTCTCCGCACGAACCTGCCGCGCTCCCTCCTGGGCTCAGCGTCCACCAGGCGCTGCAGGGCGTCATGCTTCTAGAAGCTGTGAGGACCCACGCTTGTTGGCGCACCCTGCGCGCAGGGCCTTTGCTCGCGCGGGGCCAGGCACCTGCCTCCCCTCCCCGCCTTTGCCTTCCGTGTGGCCGCGCCGCTCCTGACGGGCCTCTCAATTCTGAAGGTGCTTCCGCGTCGGCCTTCCTGTCCTCAGTGGGGTGGCCTCACAGCCAGCTTGGCCGGGTTCAAGGGATCTGCGAGACTCGCCCCAACGCAGGAGTGCAGCGGGGCTGCAGCAAGTGCCCAGGGGAAGTGCCCGCTTCCCTGGCGGGCAGGCTCCCACGGCTACCGAGGCCCGAGCTCGGGCTCCCCAAACCACACGCCATCGCTGCCAGAGCCGCTCTCCCCAGCCAGCCGGCCTGCGCCAACCGCACCCCTGTGGCAGGCAGGCCCACGCGCCGTGCTTCCAGCAGAGCCTCAGAAAACACGCGCCATTGCTACCTGGCACTGACTAAGTTGCGGTGGGTGAGGTGGGCTGCTGAGGAGGGCAGCCTTTCAGTCCAGATCTCAGCCTTTCAAAGGCGTCATTTGTCCGTGTAAGAGGATCCAAAGCCTCCGTGAGCAGAAGCGCCAGCCCTGGCAGCTGGGCGCTGAGTGTTGCTTGCTCGCGGCTAATTCTTGGGCTGAGGGATGTGACCATCAGGCGTCAGGTCAGCAGCTGCATGGGGTGCTTGGGGCGCAGGCCCTGGGGTTCAAGCCTAGACAAAGGCATGGACGGGGCTATGTGCCAGCCTCCCTGTCACTGAACCCCTGTTGAGCCCAGCTGTGCCAGGGAAAGGAAAAGTGCCGTCTTCTGGGACTCTGCATGGCAGAGCAAATGGCACCTTGGGATTGCTGAGCGCCCCTAGGCACGCGCCCCCCACAGCCATGCCAGTGTGGGCCGCTGCTCCGGGCCCCGCCGCTTTGCCAGCGCGCAGCATGCGGGGCCTCCATGGTGACAGGACGCGCGCGCCCTTCCATGGAATCCGGGACAATTTAGCTTCTTTCTGCGAGAAACAGGGGTATTTAGAAACAAGCTGGTCAGACGTGTCGCCTCCCGTTTCGGCAGCAAGTTCACCTGGATGAAGTGAGTGTCCGGAGTGCGCAGTCCCTAGAAGCGCAGGTGACTGAGGTGGGGCATTGCGGTCTCGTGGCTGGACCCCTGGGCTTCGTCCCGGCAGGGCGAGAGAACCTTTGTTTCCTAGTCTGGTGCCCGGCTTCCCAAGGATGGCAGGAGCCCTGGGACGGTGCGGAATTCGGGGTGAGTGCGTGAGCTGCACCATCAGATGGAACGCGCATGCGCAGAGCCAGCAAGTGGCTGGACGCGTGGAAGCGTGGGGACGGCAAGAGGCACGGAGAGCCTCACCAAAGCTTGGGGCTGGCACCTTCGCATCGTGGGGGGATGTGGATGGCAGCCAGCTGGTACCAGAACAGAAACGCCTGCGATCTGATCCCACTGGTGGGCCCGTGGCACTGTTGCTCCAGATTTGGAGAGGGCAAAGACAGGCGCAAACTCCATCTCGTGCTGCCCGCAGCCCGGCTCCATGTGCCCCAGAGGCTGAGTCAGCGGTGCGGCAGCCCCTGGCCCTCAGCTCTCGCCCAGCCCCCTCCCCCGAAGTGCAGCGTCCCGAGGGCCCGAGGGGAGATAACCCAAGATGGGGGACACCCGAGTCTGCCACTTTGTCACCAGGACAGCTTTACCCTTCCCGGACCCCAGTGTCCCATGTGGGCAATGGCGAAAAGTGACCCTGCCAGAGGGAACGGCTGCTGGGAGGAATGAGACAAGGGCAAAGTGCTTGGCCCAGGGTGGCACCCAACCACCCGCTCCACTGATGCCAGCTGTGAGGGTTTCAAGCAAGCGCCTGAAGCCTGGGACAGTGGCAAGGCAGCGGGCAGGGGTAGCTCCTTCACCCCAGCTGCCAGGTGTGGGCGGCGGCTCGGGGGGCGGGGCAGGGGAGCGCTCAGCAAGCTGGGTGTTGGGGAGACTTTGCCAGGTGGCTGGGCGAGGCAGGAGGCTGACGCAGCATGATGATGCTGGACGCAGAGCAGCTAAGCCAGGCCGCGGCTCCCTGAGCTCCTGGGCCAAGGGGAGCAAAAGGAGTGTGCGCCGCGTACACAGCAGAAATGCTGGGAGCCATCTGGGGCCGCCCCAGGTGTGCGGCCAGGCCGAGTGGCGTCTGGGTACGCAGGGAAGAGGGCTCACTTCTGCCTGCAGCTTGCCCGCCCCCTGCCCGGTGCGATGGGGGGGTGCAGTTTCCGGAGCCACGCTGAAGGCCTGGAAACTGAGTGGACGGTGGAGGGAGGGGGCAATGGGGGGCCAGTGCTGCCAGGTGTTGTGCTGACTCCGCCCCAGCATTGGCATGGGCGCTGAGGGCCGTTCTCACCGGCACGGGCCTGGGTGCCTTACTCAGATGGGCCCAGGTGGGTGCCACAGCTGGCAGAGCACCCACGCCACTCCCCCAGGGTGCCCATCCTTCTCCCTGCCTCTCCCTCCACTGCTCATGCCTGTCCCCTCCGCAGAGTCGAGGCTCTAAGTACTGCTGTCTCCATTAGCGGGGTGCATGCAGAACTCCCCCTGCCCCATGCCTGCGTCCAAAGCCCCAGAGGAGCCCTGTGCCCGGCGCCTTGGGCGCTCTTTGGCTTCAGAGGAAGCCAGGCGGCCCGTGAGCCTCCTCCCGTCTCCTTGTCATTCACAAGCACAGCCATCGAGTGCTGATTGCCCGGCTGAGTGCCTGGCCGCCTCCCCCGTGACAGCAGAGGCGCCACGTGCAGTCAGGGACCTGTGACCTTGGACTGGCAAGTGCTTCCGCTGGCTTCTGTTAGTCCCCTTGTTTGGGGCCGAGCCCCCGGCTCGCCCCCTGGGTCCTCAGAAAAGCTGTGTCAAAGGTTAGTCCCGGTGAAAGCCAGGGCGGAGCCCGGGAGGCTCTGGGCGCTGGGGAAGGGTGTAGGGCAGCCCGGGCGGTTGGGGCCTGGCTGGCGGCTCGTGCTTCTTTGCCAACAGGCCTGTGAGGAGGCTGTCGTCAGCGCGCTTGCTGTCTGCTGTCTGCGGGCAGCTGTTTGCTTTCAGGCGCTTTCTAAGCTGCTTGCAAAGTAAGAACTCGAGAGCATAACATCTTCAAGATGCAGCTCCACTCGCTCCCCCGTGGACCAAGTTTCGCTTCAGCCTCTCAAGTGCCGGGAAATGAAACTCCACAGCTGGTGGGATTTGGGGAACACCGGCTCAGACTTGGTGGCAGCGTTACCAAGAAGCAGGGTCTCGTTTTCAGTTTCTGTTTCCGTTTCTGAGAAGCGTTGATGAGCCTCTGCCTCGAGCTCTGTTCCTCTTTCAAAAACCGGAAATTGGAAACGCGCGGCTTGGCGAGTGCTAAGGGTGACACCATACCACAGCCCCCGCGCCCCGTCAGGAGGTGAAGGAACGAGGCCTGCGTTGCCCCTGCTTGACCGCGAGCGGCAGCCAATTAGGCCAACACCCCAAAGCCCACCCAAACGGAAGCCTGCGCAGGAGGGACTGCGCGTTCCGGTGACTCGTGGACGCTGTGAGGCCATTCTCCACAGCGAGAGCGCCCAAGCCTGAGCGAACACTCGGCAGGAAAACGCCTCAGAGGGTTGCACTGGTCGCCAGAGCAGCGGGGGGAGGGGTGTCAGGGCTGTGACCCCTCCAGGCATGCCAGGGAGGGACATGGAGCCCCGGGGACTGACAAGTCCCACCATGGCTGCCCCGGCCTGGCCCCCGACGAGCCTGAAGGGGCGGCACAGGTTGAATCCCGCTCACCCCGGCGGTGCCCCATACGACCCCAAAGGAAATTTCCCCTTTCTCCTGGAGGTGGAAATCATTTGGGATTTTGCTTGATGTCGGTCGCTTTTGTGCCCCGCGACAGCTCGCGCTGCTGGGGTGTGTGTCTTGGCCAGATGAGAGCCCGTGTGCTAGTTCCGCCCACCAGGAGCAGGGCGCTTGGGGGGGGGGGCCAAGGGCAGCGGCAGGGCGTGGCTCGCGCTCCCTCCAGCCCAGGCCTCCTGTGGCGCCGCTGGGCGCCCGCCGACTCCCGCAGAGTCGATGGCTTCTGAGCAGCTCTTCTCAGAACTCAGCAACTTGTAACACGGAGTGAAATGCAGGGATGGGGTTTCTCCGCTTCCTGCCAGGCCTCGGTCCTTCCCGTGGGCCGCGGGTCCTGCAGCCTCCCCGGCAGAGTTGACCCCGCAGCCTGCGCCCTTCGCTGAGCGCGTGGGTGTGGAGCTTGGCGTGTCAGCTGCACGCGGGCTGCAGCCGCTGCTTCCGGGCCACCTGCTCCCACCTCCAGCCATCGTCCCTTTCTGAGCCAGGGAGGTGTGACCTGCTGGGCACCAGACTCCTTGGCAAGCCCCCGCGTGGTGGCACATGAGGAGAACTTGCCAAGGCCAGTTGAGTCAGCAGGTCGCCTGCCACAGGCTCTGCACTCGCCGCGCGGCGTGACGGTCGCTTCTTCACACGGGACAAAGATCTGCAAGGGCTGGGGGGCCCGAGCCCCGCGAGCGGGAATAAGTAGAGACAACTCCAGGACCCCCCCATGCCCTCCCCATCGGGCAACCCTTTGGACGATGAGCTCTGGGGAACACGGAAGGCGAAGCGCTGAACTCTGAGAAGCGAGTTTCAAGTCCTCAGAAACCGAACTTGGAGACCCGGACAAAGACGCTGATTCTTCCTTGACAGAGCAGAAAGTAACGCGTGTCGGCAAAGGCGCGGAGAACGGGGAGCCCCTCCGCACTGCCAGTAGGAACGCCAAGTGGCGCAGCCTCTGTGGAGACAGGATGGGGGGCCTCAAAACGTTCAGCGCAGAATCACTTAGCGGGGCAGCAACAGCGCCCCTCGGTGTAGACGGCAAGGAGCCAAAAAGAGGGCCGCGGGCAGATACGCTCAGCCGTGTTCAGAGCAGCGTCTTCCCACGTGCCGACTGCCCGTTGTGGCGAGGACGCGCGAAGCACGGTGTTCGCGTGACGGAGAATTACCAGCCGTAAGCAGCAAGGGGATCCTGACACGGATGGACCTTGAGGACACGGTGTCGAGTGACAGAAGCCAGGCTCCAAAAACCGGGCACGGTAGGATTCCCTCGATGAGGTCCTGACGTCGTCACATTCGGAGACAGGAAGTAGGATGGCGGGTGCCCGCGCTGGCGGAGGGAATGGTGAGGCTGCGTTTCATGAGGACAGAGTTTCAGTTTGGAGTGACGAGCCCGCTCTGTGAACGCGTGGGGACCGTTGCACAGCAGCCTGAGTGTGCGTCTTGCCATCATCTGTGTGCTTAAAATGGGTAAAAGGGCTACTATTACCCCATACTGCAGAGAGGACATGAGTGACATTTGAAAAGCCTGACTGGGGATGGCAAGGGCTGTCGTCTCTGTTGAGGCCTCTGAGACAGCCCACTGGCTCTGTCAGCATGGCTGCGGTCAGAAGTCTGGCAGCACTCAGGGCAACAGCCCATGGTTTGCTGGGAACTGACTGGCTGTTCATCGGCTGCGCAACCATCCCTTGGGAGCCAGTGCTGACCCTGGGGGCGAACACTCAAACGGGCAGGAAGCCAGGGCCATGACCAATGTCCTGAGGACTTTGGGAACGTCAACACCCCGGTCGTGGGTACCCCACTCTCACCCCAGCTCCTAAGAAGGTTGCTGTTGACTTTGCCGGACCGGGCGAGGCATCCCCTTCCAGTCAGAGTCACGTGTCTCGCCGCCACACACACATTTGAGCCAAGTCCTGAGACGTGGGAAGATGCCTGGTGTGATGAGGTGATGGTGGCTGAACGACCCCTGAGGGAGGGGACAGCAAGCTTAGGCACCTTCACAGCATTAGGCCTTTGAAACTATTTCAGAGTCATTATTAGTGGTGACGCCAGGCTTCCAGGCCTGGGAGGTGGGGGGTGACTGACGAACTGTTGTCATCAAGATGGCGGGATGGACATCCACCCGCACCTGCCACCCGTGAGGCACTTCTCTGATCCTTCTCAAGCCATCAGATGCACACCTGCCAACCGTCCTCCAGGGAAGCCATCACCTCCCAACGCACCTGCTAGTTGTCCAGCCGTGCAGCCTGCGTCACTGAACGTGCTTTGGGACAAAGCGACAGCTCTGGGTAGCACATGACTCAGCACGCTGACAGCAGCGCCAGAAGACAAGTCAAAAACTGAAAGCTTCTCCTTCCGGCGCAGATGTGCTCGCACGCTCAGGGAGCACTCACCGCAGTGGAGCGGCGACACCAGCGCTCTGGGTAGCGGCGCTGTGAGCAGCGGAGGACCGAGCAGGCAGGTTGTGAGGGCCGCGTGTGCGTCGGCCGCCAGGCTCCAGCTCCAAGTCGTAAGGACGCTTGGCTGGCCTTGAGCAAGATCTCAGCATTCTTTTTAAAATGAAGCGGCTATTGTAGCAGCTCTGAGCAGAGACGTTCGCGTCCTTTGAGAACATGGTCTCTCAGGGAGCTTGTCTTTCTGTGTTTGCTTTCGTCGTTTTCACAGCTGCGTTGCCAGTGGCTTTTATTTGATGTGTTAACTTTTCCCTCTTTGGCTAAGAACCACGCTACCAGGAGCACCCTCCCCTCCACACCCCCCAACCCGCCCCCCGGGGCCCCAACTCCCTTCTCTGCTCTGTGAACTGCCGTCGTTCAGGAGTGATGCAGCTCAGAGCAGAAGGGGGCCTCGGGCCGAGCCCTCACCTGTGGTGAAGCTCTCCCTCGCGAAACCAGTCTCTGCATAAGCAAAGTCAAGCCAAGACTGAACAGGGCCCCCAGGTTCGCACCTCATCCCGAGAAGTGGATGCTCCCCCTGCCGTGCCCCCCTCATCTTCACCCCTCCCCGGCGGCCCTTGGGATGCACAGGTTCTGTCAGCCTCACTGGACCACCCCAGGCGTACTTGGCCCCGGGAAAGGAGAACATAGGTCCTTTCCATTGGTCCCAACAATACCGCTTTGTCCGAGCCCCCTCGTGCCCCCTCATGCCCCCTTGGCCTCACAGGCTGTGTTGCTACCTCCCACAAGGCCCTGCGTGAGCTCAGGGTGCAGGCAGACTCCCAGCTGTAACCCCTCAGCATGACAGGAGGTTCCAGAGGCCTGTCATGTGTCTGCAGCACGGCTCTGCCTTCCCATGGGTCTCCGGCCCTCACTCCAGTCCAGTGTTGCTCAGAGCCCCCACCCTTGGTTCTAGAGCCGCTGGCGTCCCTACCCAGCAGCACCTCTCACAGACTTTTGGGGGTTTTTTGTTTGTTTGCTTGCTTGTTTCCAGTTATTTCCTTTGAACTCAGATGTTGACGTTCTGGTATGTTCTGGTATGTTCTGGTATGTTCTTGGAACTTTGACAGGATTTAAAAATTCAGGAGCTCGATGGCAATAATTGCTTTTAGGAGCGAGCACTGCCTGCTTCCTGGAGATGGAGTCCAGTGTGGCGCGTCCATTATTTCCCTCACAGAAACCCACGAAGTAAGTACATATTAGAGTTCTGCATCGCAGTCAACCACAATCCAGAAGCTCTTAATGCCGTTCAGCCACGCGGGCTGTGGGATACGTGCGTGCGTGCGTTAGGCTAGTGTGGCGGAGGGGAGCGCGCACGCACTGCACCTGAGATGGGAGGAGGAGCCAAGCGGAGATGCTGGGCCACCGGGCTTCTCCCTGGGCAGCTGCTGCACAGGCAAGACAGGCGTGTCAGCTTCCTCTTCGCAGGAACTGGCCTCTGGACAAAGGAAGGGAGTCGGGCTGTGTGGGACACCCCCACTCCATGTGTGAGGCGGGAGGAGCCGCAGCTTCGAGAACGCCCTGGTCACAAGCAGCACGAGCACCGGTGACACCGGCTTCGGCACCCAGGGCATGTCCTGGGCGCTGTGAGTGGACGCGCAGAGGCTGAGTAGACGCCAGGGGTGGCTTGCATCGACCGCTCGGCAGTGTTGCCCCACGTGCTGCTCCCTCCAGGCTGGAGATTCCGCCGTCTGTAGCCTCGTTGCCTCCATCCTGAGCTGCTGCCCCTTGTGGGCATAGGGTAGTGGCCAGCCACTCCGGCTTCCTGCTGCCCACATCCAGGGAGCAGGACAGACCGTGGCTTCTAGAAGCTCTGCGGAAGAACAACAACGGGCTTCTTTCCCAGAGGCCCCCAGGGTAGCGTTGCCTGAATGGGTAGCACCCCCGCCATGCTGCTTTGTGTGAACTGAGCTCGCTGCCTCTCTCCAGCCTGGGGGAGGGGGGAGGCAGGTTTTCCCGAAGGAACAGGTTCTGATGCAACAGGTGGGGGTGGGGGATGCTGCTGCTCCAAGGGGTCCCCCACTTTGAGAACTTGGGTGTACATGATCCTCACAGGCCCTCCTGCTCTGTCAGCTAGGACTGGGTTTTCCTTAGCTCTCTCTTGTGCTGACACCAACCTACAAGGGAACCCTTTATAAACGGGGACCCGCCCTCACGTCTTGGGGCACCACTGGGTTTGTGACTTGCATTAAGCCGCATCAGGGTTTCAAGAAAGTGAGCTTCTTTCTGGGATCCAGTTTGTGAGGAACTGCAGTCTGAGGGTGGCTTAGCCGGCGCGCTCTGTCCTACGGGGCGGGCTCAGCCTGGCTCCAGAAAGCAGCCCTTTCTCCGGAGAGAAGGCAGTGGGTGGAATGGGCTCCTGTGAGTCTGCGGTCCCTCAAGCTCACAGGGGTCCGTCAGTGCAGCCCACCTCGGGGGACAGTGGGTGGCCCCGGCTGACCGGGGTAACAAACAGGGCCTGCAGGAAACATCGAGCCGTGAGGCCAGGTCTCTGCTGGGCTGAGGGGAGGCAGGGCCCGGCAATGTGGAGCCGGGGGACCCACCCCATGACGTTGGCCACCCCCCTCCACTTCACCTCTAACTCGGAGACCACCTAGGCAGGGCTCGTGTTCCTGAGGAGATGACCCTGCCCTCCAGGCCAGATAGCACCTGGCTCCCGCCCCCCTTAGCTCCTGGGCAGGCGTGTGGGGGGACACGTTCTAGCCACTTCGGAGCCGGCAGCCCCTGCGCTGTGGCTGTCATGGGGCGCCCTCCTGCTCCTGCAGCCAGGGCGTCTTTAAAAGTGAAACAAAACCCTCCCGTCCTTTCCGTGGGGCTTCGGGAGGAAGCGAATGCAGAGCTCGCGTTGAATCTGCCTCTAGAGCCGGAAGTCTCCAGAGGAAATCCTGCCGCTCCCTTCCTCGCGGGCCTGAATGGGAGGTTCCTGGGACGGCCCCTTTGGACCGCGGGTCCTATGGGCGGTGCTGGCAGTGCCCAGCCCGAGACGCCAAGGGAGCTGCGAGGGGAGCCGGTTGCGCTTACGCTTGGACACCGAGCGCCCTCAGCGTTTTCAGTAGCTGTGGCTAAGCCTGGGCTGCGGGGCACGTCGGAGCTGGTCTTGGCTCCGGGTCTGCCCGATGGCGGGGGTGCCAGGCCAGGGAGTCAAGCGCGTCCACCTCCCGCATCTCCGTGGCTCAGGGTGCTGGACCACGGTCAGTGAGTAGTGTACGAAGGCCGAGCGGCTGTCCGCTTAGCGCAGGGCGACCGGGCGTCCAGGCCCTTACTTAGGACCCGAACTCCTTACACCAGCGCCCATTCGCGCTGCAGTGACAGCTGGGAACAGCCAGCGACTCCTGCGTGAACGGGGTGGGGCGGGGCTTTTGGCCGCGCCTGCACCGTGGAGAGGAGGAGGCTCTGGGCTTCCAGCCGTGGCACGCTTGGGTTCAGGTGCTGGGGCTGCCCCCCACCTCGCTGCCGTGCGGCCTGTGTAAGTGCATGTCCAGGTCCTTGCGTCATAAAGTAGGGGGGTGTCAAGTGCACGTGAGCACAGCGGCCGGCACACAGCGCGCTCAGGGAGCGCAGCAGAGGGGCCTCGGCAGGCGAGTGTGGCCCGGCCCTGTCCTGCCGACAGGCGCTGTGATTCAACGAGGCTCACGTCTCCTTTTGTCATTAACTTTCAGGGTCCAAAGAGGCCAGCGCAGTGCTCGCCAGATTATCATCTGGTGCCCTGGACCTCATGCCAAACTCATAACCTCATAAAGTCAATTGAGCCTTCCCAGTGTTTGCTGAGCCCCTTCCCGTGCCAGGCACTGCCGTGGCACCAAAGGGATTTCGAGACGGTTAGCACTTGGCCCAGCACGAAGGTGCGCTCAGCCAGAGGCGTTCAGTGAGCCGGATGAGGCGGGAGGCAGGGAGGGGGCCCTGGGTCTGGAAGGGCACGCCGCTTCCCGGAGGGGGGGTGCAGGGGGGGAGCTCGGAGCGAGGGCATTCAGACTGGACTGTGAAGGAGCGCGTGTGTGGAGGGGTGAGCATGCATGGCGGCAGCCTGTCCGCGCTGCTCTGAGGACAGGGGTGTGGCTGGAGGGTGGTGAGGGGCACCAGGACCATAGTGTGCCCGACAGCAGCGCTGGAGAGCCTGGGGACGCGCCGGGGGTGGGGAGGGGGCCCCTGTCAAACACCACCCATGCTGCGGTCCAACTCGGCGAACCTGAGAACCGTTCGGGCCCCAGCAGCCCAGGAGCGAGTAAGCCTCCCACCTGGTGACTGACTTGCTCCCTAAGGCTCTTTGGTGACCCAGGAGGGAGCTGGACCGACTGGACGCCGCTCCATGGTGGCCTGTCCTTGACAGCCTCTGCTTGGGAAGTCGCCGCAGGCACGAGCGCGCGTGATAAACGCTCCTTTGCAAGTCGAGTCCCACGGAGAAGACGCGCAGCCTCAGCTCGGAAGCTCCGTGTCGTCAGTCCCCAGCAGATACCGTGCTGATGGGCCTCGGCTCTCAAGCAGCCGGGGCAGCGCTGTGAAGGGCCTGGGCCACCGCTCGCGGGGCCTCACCTGCCCGCTCGGCTTCGGCTGAGCCCCTGCCCGTGGAGGCTGCTGTGCGTGGAGGAGTGTGCTGCATGCGGGCAGGCGGCCCAGGCCGGGCAGCCGCTTTACGGCTGGCAAAGACGGCCGGAGCCCTCGGTGGGTGGCACAGGCTCCCGTGCTCTCAGGGAACCAGGCGCACAGGCCACCGGGCAGGGAGGCTGGACCCACTGGATGGCCGGCAGGCAGGCAGGCGGGCAGGCGGGCAGGCGGGCCAGGCAGCAGGGGCGGGGGCCGGGAGGCAAGCGAGCCCCCCAGCTCCCCCGGAAACTTCACTCCCGTTCCCTGGGCTCCCTCTGGCATGCTCTCGCGCTCTCTGCCTCCGCCTCCCAGGCCCAGGGGAGCCCACTCGCGCATGCGCATGGCCGCGCGGCCGGCATGTAACGGGCGGGGCGACGCGCCACAGGTGCTGCCCGTGGAGGCCTGAGGCGGAAAAAGCCCGACCGATTCTCCTACAGCAGCGGGAGCCTGTTTGTTGACCCCCCCCCACACCCCGATCGTGCCCTACCGGGCCAAACCCCCAGGGAATCCTGAGCGAGAGCTCAACATGCTCGGCTCCCTGCGAATACAGCCCCCACCCCTCGCATGTGCCGCGTCGCCATGAGTGACCGGAAGTCAGCGCGCCAGCCAGGCCTGCACGCTGAGGTCTCTGTCACTGCGAGGGGTGTTTCCGTGATCCCGGAGCTGGCTGTGCTGGTCGAGAAGTGTCAGCTGCGGCGAGCAGCGTTTCTGCTGACTCAGGCGGCCTTGACCGCCCGCCAAGGGCGCTCGGAGCTGCAGGTGCGCGCGCACTTGGGCCTTGGGCGGCGGGCGGCCTCCCATCAGCAAGGCCACGCCGTCTGTGCCCAAGGACGCCGAGTTTACTTGCGAGAGCGTTCCAGGGTCTTTGGGATCTGGTGTTGTTTGGGAGAGGGGTGGGGTCACCTCCTGAACACTTCCCGCAGCTCCAGTCATCACCATGTCGCATCAGTCTCCCCTGCACGTGTCTTTCTGGTGTACTTGAACCGCGCCCACACCGACCTGTTTCCCAAGTGGCAAGTGAATGGCCCAACGCACAGAGACACACACCACCCGGCCCCGGCCGCCGGCACACAGGCTGGCACCCCAGCTACCCGCCCTTCCTTTCTGTCCGCTGTTAGCTAGCCGTGTGACTTTGGGCAACTCCACCTCCCCGGCCGCCGCGGCCTGGTCGGCGCAGTAAGGCTGGTGAGAGGCCCTGCCTCGCGCGCCGCTTGCAGGTGGAGCCGACGCGAGCCCTGGAAGTGCTGGGGGCCTTCCGGTCATTTCCAGCGGTGCATCCCAACTCCCACCGGCCTGTCCCTCGTTGCAGCCGCGCCCCCACGGCAGGTGTTTAGTGTTGGTTGCTTAGACCAGAGGAACTGTTCCCTTGCCCCGGGAGCTTGCTGGGAGGCGCCAGCGACCCTTGTGGCATTGCGAGACACGCAGGGGTGGGAAGAGGCCTTGGCGCTAGGGACAGCTGGGCGTGAAGCTTCCTTCTGCTCCAGCGCCTCCGGGGTCCGCTGTGCTCCTTGCGCCCGGCCTCCACCTGCCTTCCTCTTGGCTTCTGAAGCTTCGTTCCCTGCCCCGGAGAAGCAGAGACCCCAGAGGTCTTTAGTTGGCTTGGGCTCCAAGAATTGGGTCCCACGTCCAGTTCTGGTGAAATCCCTGTCTCGTGAGACACGCGGCGGAGGGAGGTGCCCCCGCACTCGGGCCCCGGCACGCTGAGGGAAGCCAGCACGCCTGCGCGACTTACGCTTGACTGTTTGGTTTTGCAGACTCCTCGCATGTCTACACACACTTGCTCACCAATCTGTTTAGATTCATGTGCTCTGTGGCGGAGGGGAAGAGGGAGGGGGAGGGGAGGGAGGGGAGGGCGCGGGGTCAAGGCTGTGGCCAGTGAACCACCTGTCGAACCTGCCTTTATCCCATTTCCAGCAACAGTGCTGGTCGAGGCCGAGGGTCCTTAAGTCGAGGCCCATGAAGTGTACTAAGTGGTCCAGAAAGCCCCCCGAAACAGCCTGTACGATGCTGCTGGGCCGGGCAGGGGGGCACAGCCCGTGAGAACTTTGCACGTGCACAGAGAGCCTAGTTCGGCCGCGTTCTCAGGGGAGTCCGTGTGCAGGCGGTTGAGAGTGCAGAGCAGAGCTGTTTGGTTTTGTCGCCGCAGCCCGGTCGGTGTGTAGCGCCTCGACCCCGAAACCTCGCAGCGGGGCGTGCGCGGCGACAAGACCAGGCAGAGCAGGCGGCGGCCCCGCGCCTGACGCACTGTCCATCGGTTGGTTGTTGTAGAGTCATGTAGACAAAGCCTGCCAGCTGGGGGGAGCCAGGCCCCCCCAGGCCAGCCTCGGGCGCCAGGCCCCATCCTGCCAGGCCCTGGGGAGCGAGTCCTTCCTGCCCGGCAGCAGCTCCTTTGCCCATGAGCTGGGCCGAGTCACCTCCGCGCACAGCACGTCGCAGGCAGCGCCCTGGGGCGGCTGGGATCCGAAGGCCTGGAGGCAGGTGCCCGCTCCGCTGCTGCCTAGCTGCGACGCCGGAGGTAAGTCGCTCCCCCAGCCTCGCTTTCCTCATCTGTCAACGGGCTGCAGTCCCCCGCTCAGCCTGCCGCCTGCCTCGCAGGGCTGCTGGGAGGAACACAGGAGGTGACAGCCCGTAGAGCTCTGTCTGCCTAGGACGGCTTTCCAGTGCTTCCGCTGCTCCCCCCCGGGCAGTCTCGGCAGACACCACCCCCAGCCAGCACCTCGGCCTCTCCTACAGGGGTGGCCTGGGTGCCGCGGTCCCCGCCGACCTTCCGGCAGCCCAGTTCCGCCCCTGCCTGCGAGCCCCCGCGCCAGACCCAGACCCAGTGGGCTCCCGCGCCTGCCTCTCCTGCCGGCCGGCGCTGTGGACTCCGCACCCCAAGGCCCATGTTCTGGACCCCCCCCGGGACGCACGCACCCCAGAAGCAGGAAGTGGACAACCCCACTCCAGGACTGGCCGCCCGGTCAGGGCAGGCAGAAGGGACCCGCGGTGAGCCTGTCCCTGGGGACTGCGGCGCAGAAGGAAGGGCTGCGCCAGCCCTCAGTGCCAGCGGGGCCCCAAGCGTGAGGGGCGCATGCCGGCCCGAGTGGCCTCTCTGAAAACGGGCCCAGGCCGCGGTTTGCTGGCACCCGGAGTGGTGCCCACCGGCGCCACCCCCTCCGCGCAAGAGCCTGCAGCCAGGCGTTCCCAGTGGCCATGGTCAGGGGACGCTCCTCCCGCCAGCTCCTTGGCCTCACTCGCCTTCACGGCAGCATCCGCGTCGGTCCGCACGGCCGCGCTCTCCTCCGCCCGCCGCAGCGTCCAGCGCGGGAGGACGCGCTGCACTTCCCTCGGGAGCCACAGGCTCTCCTCCGTCTGTCCCCCGCTCTCTGTCTACGCCCGAAGTCGCAGTGCGTGGCAGCTGAGCTCCAAGCCGCCTCAGCCAGGCAGAGCTGCCAGGGAAACAGTTACCAGAACGGACGGGACAGCGGCCACTCAGGATGCAGCTGCGCCCCACCCTGCCCGACCTGGCCTTCCCCTGGCCGTGGGCGCCGGCTGGCCTGCTGGCGCTGCCCCACGCCTCGCATGCCTCTTCCCGCCTGCACCTCCCACCGCCTTGGAGGGATGTGCCCCCAGGCTCCCTAGGAGACCCGGGCCCACCCGCGGGACGCTGAGGGCTAGGACCTGACCAGCTCAGCCGGCGAGTCAGCGAGGCCCCCAAGTGCCAGGCGGAGGGCGCGGGCCCCTCAGGGGAACGAGGCGGGCCGCACAGACGTTTGCTTCCTCTGCCCTCGCGTTCCCAGCACTCAGGCTCAGCCTTTGGGAACCAGATGCCCGGAGCCCCGCGGGGGGGGGGGCAGTTGGCCTTGTGTACTCACGAGGTGCGTGGCACAACTGCTTCAGACTGGCTCCATGCCAGGGGACCCAGGGAGCCAAGGAAAGATCCCAGCAAGCCACCGCTTCCCCTGGCTTCTGAGCCTGGCATAGATGACGCGGTGGCAGCTTCTGAGGCCCCTCAGGGTCCCGGCCACACCCTCCCCACCCAGAGTCCACACGCTGCACTGCTTGCTCAGTTCCCACCCAGCAAGCGATGGGCCTGTCACCCTGCGTGCGTGGGCCAGAGGCCGTGACACTGTAAAGAAGAGCAGCTTTACTGTTAGCCTGCTGGCAGGGAGGCGGGAGAGCGCGCTTTGACTGGCTGCCTGCGGCGCATCTATCTCCCCTTCTGTGGCCCTAAGAGCCAAGGGCCGGCCCGGCCCTTCATGGACTCAGGGGACATGGCTGCCCACTGACTGACAGGGACCGCATGGGACCAGGTCAGCCAGAGCTGCCAGGTGTTCGGACAGGCTTCCTGCTGGAGCCCCAGGCAAAGGCGACAGCGCTGCAGGGCACGTGTTTGGCAGGCTCCCCACCTCCATGTTGGCCCGGTGGTTTGAGGTGGCAAGTGGCCCGATGGCGTTCTGGAGGAATTGCGTCACAAGCGCGAAGCCTTCGTTGGGGCTACAAAACACTGGCTTCACGGAGGGAATCCCTGCCATTTCTGAAGGCTCCCTGAGGAGAAGTGTAGCCTGAGAGTGTCCACAGCCCTTCGGCACGTACCCACCTCACCCCAGCCTACAGGCCCGAGGGGTCCCCAGGCCCGCATCAGGGTGTGAGGCCCCCAGATTCGGGCCTTGATTTCATGGTCTCCAGCTAACTGCTGACTTCCTGCCACTTGAAGGGCCAAGTCAGGAAGGTGGGTGAGTTGTTTCCAAATCCAAGTTCCCTAAATTCCCCAAGAAGATGCTTAGCTCTGTGCAGCGTTCCTTGACCTTTGAACTTTCACAGCATCCTCCTGCCCCTCCTCCTCCTCCTCCTTCTCTTCCTGCTCCTCCTCTTCCTCTCGCCCTCCCTTCTGCTTCCTCCCTGCCCCTCCCCATTCCTTGCGCCCTTCTCTCCCATCTTCCTCCTCACGCTTTTCCCTCTTCTCTCCCTCTCATGCGCCCAAGGAACACCCCCCCCATTACGGACTGTGGGTGGCTGACTTCAGGGCGAATGCAGCTGTCGCCTGCAAGTCTTTGTGAGCCTCTGCACGAGTCCTGCTAACGTGACCCATGCACTCTGTCCCCGCCCGAAGCTCCTTTCCTGATCAGGTGGTGAATAGGTCAACCAGTCTCCCCTACAGTGGTGAGGGGGCTCTTAGCAGCAAGGGGCTTTCCGGTGACACCTGCCCAAGGTGGCCAAGGGGTGAAGCTGACAGAGCCCCTGGCCTGGTCGGGCTCAGCTGTGCTGGAGGCAGTGCTGGCTGTGGGCCTGGCCTTTTGCCAGTCTCTCCTGCAGATGAGGCACCAGCCCTTCCAGAAGTCCCTCAGCACAGGTGAAGGCTTTGCCGCTTCCTGGGCATGAGCAAGAAGTTTCTAGAAAGGCAGCCCCAGCACTTCCAGGTTGCCGTTCCATGAAGGCAGCCCCTTGGCGCAGAGGGACTGAGGGGAGTGACAGGGGAAGAGCCAGGCCCTAGTTCCAGGACGCTTCCTGCTGTGCCCAGCCCCGGGCTGACAGGAAAGGGAGCGCAAAGCAGAGCACACCCGGCGCCCACAGGGTGTCCCTGGCCCTGCCCTGCCAGCCTCGCCTGGCACAACAGCAGCGAGCTCACACCCTGACCTGGCTACAGCCCTAGAGAAGCCAGCAGCGCGCGCTCGTCCGGCGCCACGCTGAGGAAATGCCGCAGGCCGCCGCCGCCGTCCTCACAAGCATCTGTCACTCAGCAGCCGCTTTCAGCCCCGTTTCCTCCTGCTCCCTGAAAACACGCGTCATTTCCTGTTTTCTCCATTTCCCAGTGACTCTAATTGTCAGTGCCCAAAGGCAGTGACTGTCTTCTTGGGCTCAGCTCCCCAGCCCGTTGACTCAGGATGCAGGAAGCGGCGCCCTCGGGAGGCCCGGAGACTTCCTCGGGCCACGCTCGGCCACGGCTGCCAGGCCCACAGCCCGGAGCAGGGGCTGAGGCCTAGGAGCCCGCGTGCTGCGGCAGCTCCTCCGGACCGGAGACCTGGCCCCAGGGCTGGCTGTCAGCTGTGCTATTGGCCCCGGGGCTTCCTGAGCAGACAGACCTTCAGCTGCGGCCACTGCGTCTCTCCTGCTGCCTGGACGAGCGCTCGGCGCCCCTCAGTCCTCTGGCCCAGGCTTCCTCCGGCCGGCGCTCGCCTCCTCCCCCTCAGCCCTGCTGGCCCACCTGTCCTGCGCTCCTGCGGTTCCCTGTCCTCTCGAGGGCACTGTGCCTCCTTCAGGCGCACCCTGCGGCCGCCACCTGACCCCCACCCTGTCCGTCCACTCTACTCTTGGGGGCCCTCAGGGGACATCTGTGCAGAGGGTCTGGGGGCAGCGAGCGGGGCTCAGGAGCTGCCGAAACAGCAGCGGGGTGAAGGGCCAGAACTCCTGCCGCGGGGGTGCAGGGGGGCGTGGCACCTCCTAGCCTGACGCTCTGGGCAAGTCACTTTGCTTCGAGCCTCCGGTGTCGCCCAGGAAGCTGCTGGAAGGACAGTTGGGAGAGCACTTCATCAGCGAAACCGCCGGCCCGGATGGTAGCTAGAACGGGCAGGCTCACGCGGGCCTGGCAGGGCGGTGAATGCAAAGGGTCACCGCCAGCAGTGGGGCCAGAGGCGGCTGGCAGCGCCCCTCTGCCAGCGAGAGCCCGCACCGTCCCAACGGTGGCCCCAGACAGGGCGGCCTTGAGCGCAGGAGGCAGGTAAAGGGCCGGGCGGGGCAGGGGCACAGACGCAGACTGGCACACTCGCTTGTGCCAGAGGCCTGCAGTGCCATGTGTTTGTCCTCTCAGCCTTGGCAGGAACTGAGGTGGGAGCTGCTGCCAGGCCTGGGAGCCGGGCACCAGCCCAAGCACCGGCCTAAGCACCGGCCTCCGCCCCACCCCGCACCAGCCCCTTGAGATACGCAGGCCGGGCAGCGGGACCAGGTCTCCTGGCACCTGGAGGAGGGACCCAACGCAGAAAGAGGGCCCAGTGGGGCTTGCTAGCTGGTGGCGCTGCCCTGGCCTCTGGCCTCTGGCACAAGCTTTTGGACAAGGGGACAGGGCCGGCAGCATATGCACCCAGGCTGGGAGTCACGCCCGGCGCCCCAGGGCTGGGGTCACAGGGCGGACCCTGCCTCCTCCCGCCGCAAGGCCTTCGTGCCAGTCTCTCCTGGTCCTGTTGCCCCATCCGGCCTAGAGGCGCCCCCAGACGGCAGCCGGGTGCCTCCCCTGCCCCCCATCTGGGAGAAGGCGACAGGAAGTGGAGCCCAGCAGCCCGTGGCCGGGCAGGACCATGAGGGGAGTCGGCTGGGGGCTCACGGTGCTGGGCTCATGTCCATCGGACCATCGTGCATTCCACGACCACCAAAGCTAGCCTCGCTCCTTCCCCTGCGACCGCCCATGAGGCTGGGTGCAGCACCGCCGAGCCCGGCTTGTGCCCTGCCCAGCCGCGGCAGCCCCGTCTTCTCAGTCACTCGGTGGCTGCGTGCTCTGAAGTCCAAGTCCTGCATCTCCGACTGCTCTCCGGGGGCAGCGGGTGTGCCCGGGTCTCCCCGAGAAGACTGACTCTTGTCAGCGCCGCCAGCATGGTCTGGTCAAGGCAGAGGCGTGTAGGACTGTCACCTCCCTCCTTCTACATACTCCGCTTCTATTAATGCAGCCTAGTGCTAATTCGCTCTTTTGGTGACCACATCTCACTGCTGACCCATGAGCAGGATGTCCAAATGGCCTGAACGCTCCTTCTCTGTGCTCTTGCTCTTCAGCTCTGTCTCTCCCGCCCCATCCTATGCTGTTGCAGTTGGTTTTTAACCCAGGTGCAGCGTCTGAGTTTTGTTCGTACCTGTGGAGTTTTGCTGGGGGGGGGGCATGCATGCAGCGTGTGTTGGCGTGTTCACTCATGCTTTCTGCTTCACCAAAGCCAAGTCCTGGGCCCTGCACAGTGATCCCGAGGCTTAGCCTTCTGGGTAGCCATCCTCTTACATGCCTTTCTCATCTTCCGTTTAGCGAGAGAAGCAGAGATCAGGTCCTATGGCAACGACCCCTGAGCCGCGCGGCGCACATGGCGCCCACCAGATGAATCAGTTTCAAGGTAAGCGGTCAAGCCCGTGTCCCCAAAGGTCCAGGCCCAGGGGCAGGTACGCGGCGAGGGAACTTCAGCTCGGAACTAGCGGGAGCTTCCGACCACATGGCTGGAAAAGGGGGAGTCCCGTGACTGTCAGTCACGTCAGCCGACCCTGGGGCTGGAGCTGTCACAGAGAAAGCTCCGGTGGAATCCCCGCTCCAATCCAGGCCTTAATGACTCCAAAGTCGCCACTGTGACTGACCCGTGTCGGCCTGTCGGAGCAGCCGTCGTCCATGCCAGAAGGGCGTGCTCTCTGGGGGGCTGGGCAGGGCCAAAGGAGCCTGCCGCCACCACCCCAATATTCTCCTGAGTGACCTTCCCCTCTCATGGGTTCCTGGGCCCTCTCAGGTAGGGAAGATGGAAAAGGGGTGCAGAAACTCCATCCCCAAGCGTCTGCGATAGGGTGTCCCCGAACCTCCACGAACCATAGGCCCCCAGCCCAACGCGAGCCACCGCCACCACCAGGAATATAACCAGCTCTGGGGATGCCGCCTGTTCACCAAGAAGACCGGTCGCTGGGCCAGGCCGAGGGTGTGCGCCTCCATTCTTGTGGCAGGCCCCCCTCCCCTCCCTGGGCCCGAGGGCAGCTCCTGCTCCTGCTCCCGCCCCAGCGGCAGGGCAGGGCGGTGCCATTTCGGGCCTTCGGCAGCAAGGCCCATGCGTCTCTCTCGGCAGGGAGCGGTGAGCTCCCAGCTGGGGAGTCCAGGCTTCCCCAAAGAGCCACAGTCTAGGGGGGCTGAGAAGGGCTGGGGAATGAGGCACCGTCAGCAGGAGCCGAGGGCGGAAGGGAGAGCACGGCCGGGTCGGGATGGCCTCCCTGCTAGGGGCAGCAGGTCCGCGTGGCAGATGCCCACAGACTGACCTCTACCTTGCTCTCTCTGTAGCCGTCCAAGATCAAGTCACCTCCAAGTGTAGCCGGACCAAGGCCAGCCCCCCATGCAACCAGCACATGATGCCATCCAGAGCTGGGCCTCTCCACAACACCCCGAGTCCAGGAGTGACCCCACTGACCAGGCTCCAGAGCCAGGTGGGCCTGGGTGCAGCCTCTCCAACTCCAGGACCCCTGCACCCCAGCCTCCATGCACCCACCCCCCTGCACTGTGGCCCAGACCCCCTGCGCAGGCCGGGCCCTGTCTGCCAGGGCACGCAGACCCCCCAGGCTGCCTCCCGAGGAGTGTCCCTGTCAGCATTCTGTCCCAGCGCCCTGGGCACTCAGCCCCCAGGTCCCCACCAGCTTACACAACCCTGTGTGCCAAGAATATCCATGGTGTTCGACAATGCCGTGCGGGGCGCACCGGTGGCCGCAGGGCCCCCTGCAGTCTCAAGCAGAAGAGACAGCAGCGCCACCTTCGCCAAGGGGCCCGTGAGCATGCCCCTGGCCGCCCCCGCGTTGCCATCACATCAGGCAGCTGTGCCCCCTTGTCAGATGACAGCAGGAGGTAGGCATGGCCTGAAGGTGGGTGCTGCCCTCGCCAACCCCACCTTCAGTCCGCTGGGCAGCCAGGGCCTCAGGCAGAGCCCAGTTCGCGGCCCCGTGCCCGTGCTGAGTGCCACCAAGTCCCTCCAACAGGGCATAGCCCGCTTACACCCCCTCAGCCCCATCCAGGGCACCGAGCCACCTAGCTACATGGCCACTGCTGCCGCCGCCACCTCCACCATTGCCGCCAGCCAGTCCCCGGGGCTGCTCGAGGAATCAGGTCCCCTCCCCGAGCTGCTGCCCTGCGACTTTTTGGCTGAGCCCCTCCTCGGTGATCTCCTCCCACCCCCCGAGTGCAGCGAAGTGGATGTCATCGAGGCGCTGCTGGGGGGCCCCGGCTCCGGCCCCGATGAAGCCTGGCTGTGCGGCCTGCGGCTCATCGACGACATCTTGGGGCAGCAGGCCTCTGACCGCAAGGCCCCGCCCGGAGCGCCGGGGCGCGGCAAACACAGAAGCCCGACGTGCGCTCCCCTCTCTCCCCGTGACTAAACGGAAAGCTGGTGATCTTCAAGCTACCTGTACATATTCGGACATTTTGTAAATGGTTTTCCTAGACATTGACGGAAGTGTTTGTATACTTCGCTCTGTGACTTTGTAAATAAAGCGTCGGCTTTCCAGCCCTGCGTCCATTATGTATCGTTCTGTGTTGATTATACATCTTGCACATGGGCTGACTCAGAGGGCTCCGGAGAGCGAGCCAGCCCGGGGGCCGAGCCGCGGCCGCTGTGAGACGACATGTCGTGCACACCGGCAGATGCCAACTAGAAACTGCCTGGCCGTTTCTTTGCATTTTCCCTGACAATCCTGCCGCCCATGTGCTCGGTGATCTCGCCTGCAAACCTTGCGGCCTCGCTCCTCTCTCCTGCTGTTGTATCATGAACGCCCCACCAGGCTGAGGTATGTGGCCATCGGGGGAGGTGGAGAGCAAGCGTGTGAGCTGAGCCCGACCGTCGAGCGTCCTCCTTTCTCATTCAGACAGCGGAAGCTCCAGGGCGGCACGCGGGGCACCTTGTCGGGGGGCAGCTGTTTCAAGCCTCTTGGTGTTTGTGTCAATGTCAGGTTGTGTGATTTGGGGCAAAGTCTGTAACATTAACCGTGATTTGGGGTTTGTCTTTGACGGTTTCGATCTGCGGTTATCGTCGTGTATATTTCAGTGTCTGTCCTGTAACTTCTGCTCAGTGTCTGGACCCTGTATCACATTGAATTGCCACCTCGTATTTCACCCTTTCTTTGGAAATCTGGCATCTGTTTCCAGCCAGTGAGTTTTGCCTTTGTTCCGTAATAAACAGAGAAAAGTGCCTCCATGTTTGTGTTTTTCCAGGGCGTCAGCCCTCACGCACCTGCCTGTCAGCCCTCGTGAACCTGCTTGTCAGCCCCCTCACGCACCTGCCTGTCAGCCTTCATGCACCTGTCTGTCAGCCCTTGCACACCTGCCTTCGCACACCTGCCTGTCAGCCTTCACGCACCTGCCTGTCATTCCTCACACACCTTCCTGTCAGCCCTCACGCACCTGCCTCCCCCGCCTGCTGAGCCGAGGTCTCTCAGAGGCCACGCATGTCTCATGCCTCAGATGGCACCACATGGACGAGGGCCTGAAGTCTGTGTAACTGTGGCCACCTGTCCCATTTCCCAGAGGCCACACACTGAGGGGGGACTAGGAGGAGGCTGGCACTAGGAACCAGACTTCCTGCGTCAGCACACTCCTTCCGCTGGGCACTGACCGTTGGGATTACAGCCCCATGTCCTGCTACGGGACCCCACCTGGCGCGCGTGGCAGGAGGACAGTGAGCCGCCCTGCTGAAGGTGGGGCCGGGTGGGGGATGGCAAGGGAGCACCCCTCCGGACGCCAGCCCCAGCGGAGGAGGGACTTCCCGTGCCACCTCCATAGCCTGCATGAAA